>CM018098.1:1616439-1849434 GCA_008658365.1 Alca torda | reverse complement strand
AGCCACGGGCTCTTCGGGGCGGGGCCAGGCGCGGGGCCCCGCCCAGAGGCGGAGCCACCACTCGCCGCCTATTAATGGCCGGGGCGGAGCCACCCATTGAGGCCTCGCCCCTGGGTCCCTCGTTCCCCCTCCCGTGGGAAACGGCGCGGCGCAGACACACACACACCGGGACACCCCCGGTAACCGGAGCGGAGCGGGAGGTTCGGTCAGGGCCCCCCCACACCCCCAAGCGCCGCCACAAGAAAAGATCCGCCACCACCTCGGGTTTTTTTTGTAATTTTTATGTAGATATTTAACCCTACACCTTTATCAAACATATATGATGGAGTCTAGCAACTAAAAAAAAAAAACAAACAAAACAACAAAAAAAATTAAAATAAATCAAGTAAAATTCCAACTTCATATAAAAGCCGCTGGGGCGGCCCTGGCGGGGGAGGGTACAGCGCCCCGAGTCCCCCCCCGGGCTCCGTCTGCGCCACGTGAACGATCCCAGATGGAATTAAAAAGTGATTATTTTATATACACACACGTAGAAAGTCAACAGTGTTCCCAGGGCGGGGAGGGAGAGGGGAAAAAAAAAAACAAACCCCCAAAAAACCCCAAATTAAACCAAAAACCAACCAACAGACACAGGTTCTTCCAGGTGAGCCGGGGGGGGAGGGGGGGGGAGGCAGGCCCTGGCACCAGCTATCATCATCAGGTGGGTTATATATATTTTTTTTTTTTTTTTGCCTTTTTTTGGTGGTTTTTGCCAGAGGGGGAGCGGCAGAGGAAGGCACAGGAGGGATGGAGGGGTCTCTGCCCCACCCCCAGCACCTGCCCTGCAGCAGCTACTGGGGAAATGGGCTAAAAAAACATCATCCCAACAGCACGCGTCCCCTTTCCTTGCGGGTTTTTTTAGGATTTTTTTTTTCTTTTTTTGTGTTTTCTTTTTTTTTCTTAAGCTTTTTAAACTACTACCAAGAAGAGTTTTTATTTCAACAGCAATGCTTCATCTTTTTGTTAAAACTTTTTTTTTTCTTTTTTTTTTTTTTTTTCTCTCTAGTTTCGCACCAACAGGGTGGGCTGGGGGAAATAACCAACCAAAAAGAAAAAAAAAATTTTACAGAATATTTAATTTAGGAGAAGGTTATGGGTCTGGGGAGGGAAAGAAGAAAAAAAAAAAAAAAAAGAAGAAATTATGGAAAAAAAAACCACAAGTGAAAGCGCTACTCGGCTGCTCTGGACAGCGTCCGGGGGCCTTCGCTGGGGAGGGGGGGGGGGCGGCTGTTTCAGTACCTGGGGGGGAAAAAGGGGCGTTTTGGGGCAAAAAAGGGGGCTCCCCCCCTCCCAAATGGCGGCCGGGGCCTTTTCAGGCTATGGAAGGGGTCTCTGCTTACAAAGGGCTCTCGGGGTCTGAAGTCGGCCCGGGGGGTCCTGACCAGCACCCCCCCGGCGTCCCGGTGGGGCGGGGGTGCCATGGGGCGGGTGGTGCCCCCCCCCAGCTGCTCCCTGGAGAGGGGGGCCATGCCCATGGCCTCGCGGGAGCGGGGGGCCGCGGTGTGGTCCCGCTGCTGTTGGGGTTGAGCCGCCCCCGGCTCCCGGGCGACAGCAAAATGCTCTTTCATCGTCCCTTGGTGGATGGTACCGTGCTCCTTGGGGAAGGCGACGCCGGCGGCATGTTCCCCCGCGGGGGGCGGCTGGGCCGGGAAGGGGACTCCGGCGTGGTCCCCGGGTACGGGGGGAGGCGGGGGTGGCGTGGGGAAGGGGACCCCGGCGTGCTCGACGGAGGGAGGCGGTGGGACACCGTGGGGCAGGGAGAGGGGAGCGGAGGTTTCCTTGGAGAAGGGGTTGGCATGATCCACCGCCGGCATGCGGGGAGGGACCGGGTGGTCCCTTGGGAAGAGGCCGCCATGGTCCTTTGGGGGGGCCGGCGGGGGGCCGGCAGGCGGCCCCACCGGCTCCCGTTGGAAGGGAGTCCCATGCTCCATGGGAGGCGGCGCGAGGGGCGGCGGCGGCGGCATGTGGTGCTCGAAAGCGGGGCTGAAGTTATTCGTTCGGAAGTTGTTGACGGTCTCCTGGAAAGGGGGCACGTGCTCCTTGTAGGGGGGCGGGAAGCCCCCCATGCCCGGCAGCTCCGACGTCCCCGAGGGCCCATTATCGAAGGCATTTCCTCCGCCACTCATCTCGAACCACCCCGCCGCTCGGCTCGCCTCTCGCCCGTGTCCTCTGTTCCCCTTCCCCAGCACCCGGATGGATTCCACCGTCTGGATGGGCTCTCCCGACATCCCCCGGCTGGAGGCGTTGTGGTAACCCAGCGTTTCGATGGGGGCCCCTTTCTCCTCGGTGCTGTCGGGCAAGTCCAAGCAGGACGAGGAGACCCTGGTCTCTATGCGGTAGTGTTCCTCCGGTGGCTGTGGCTCGCCCTTGGCAGCTCCGGATAAACTCACCCCCTCGCCGGAGCTACTTTTGGGAATCTGGCCAAAATGCTTCTCCTCGGAAGGTTTACGGGAGGCGTTTTTGAGCATGTTCTTAAATTCGATGGTCGAGGTGGCGGAAATGGAAGAACCCAAGGATTTCTCCACACTCGCCGTGGGGGCTCTGCCTGCGGGGCTGGAGAGGGTGTTGGGAGGGGAGAAAAGTGAGCGGTGGGGCATCGAGTGGGGCGAGTCCGGGTATTGCTTCTGCGAGAGGCCAGAGTGCACCACCGATTTCGTTAAGTTGTTGTGATTGGAGTCCGGCGTGAAAAACACATCGTTCTTGCTGGGCGAAGGGGAGCCGTCCGAGGTGGAGTCGTTTCCTCGGAGGCCGTAGCTCCCGTACATCCCCGGGGAGGACGCCAGGGGGTCGCAGCTCTCGCTCTGCTCCAGAATAGACCTCATCGACTGCGGGAAGGACGACTTCACGCCAAACTCCTGCGCTCTTTGCCCGTAGTTGGACAGGACCGGCTGGTACTCTGCAGCTTCGGAGAGTTTACTGGATTTTAAGATAGACTTGGCGGGTTTCTTCTCCAGGTTTAGCATGGCCGACGGCGGTGGGCCGGAGTAATCAAAGTCGCGGTAATCTTCGTCTTCCTGAAAAGACGTGTCGGGGTAAAACTTCTCCTGGGAGGAGTCCATTAAGGAGGAGGGTATCTCCATGCTGTCTGCAGACGGCTTGTAGAGGCCAGCCGGAGAGTCTCTGCTGAGGCCGAAGGGCCGGTAGGTGTGCACGGAATTGGGAAGTTCCTGGGGATATCCATCATCCCGGCTCTGAAGAGGCGACCTGGTGCTGCTGGGAGTTGAAGAACCGGGGCTCATGATTTTCGACAGCAGGGAGATGGTGTCGACGTTGCTTGACGTCGGCTTGTCCATCATCTCGTCCTGGGTGGGCGTCCCACTTCGCTCGTCGCGCACCGGTGTTCCGTCCACATTGTCCATGGAAGTGCTGGTAGGACCACGCTGGAAGTCAGATGCGTGACTTTCCGTTGCGATGCTGGACCCTAAGCTGCTGAGAATTGGAATATTCAAGTTCAGACCGCTGAAACCGGGATTTCCCTTCAGGAAATTGTGTATCTTCATCTCCAGGCTCGGAGAAGGGGGTTCCGATTCCAGCTTCGCTTTTGAAATTTCAGAGGATTGACCCAGTGAGGTTTCTGTTGGCAAAAGGGAAGGAGTGGGAGGGTGGGAACCGGGAAATCCCAGGGAATTGGTTGGCGGCTTAAAACCGGAGCTCGACAGCCCTGGGGTATGTCCAACGGGAGCCTTATTAACTGAAGTTGAGGAAACCTCAGCAGTAGACGAGTTTGGAGAATAACCAAAACTCTTGGATATAAAGGACTGAGTATTGGAAGGAATATTCCTCCCCTTCACACAAGGAACAGTCGTGTTGGCTGGCGACGCTGAAGTGCTCTGTGCCGCAGTTTCGCTTGACTGAACGGTATTTCCAGCAACACTCTGAAGTAAGGACGACAGACCTGGGAAAAAAAAAAAAAAAAGAACGCTGCGGTCAGACATTTGGGTACGAGGCGAGGCAACCCGAGCCGCCGACCAGGGAAAGGTTTTGATATTTGTACCGCAGATGTCATTCCTTAGAACGACTTTGTGTTTTAGCCAGGAAAATGACTGGATTTTGCTGCATTAATATCGAAGTTAACACCCACCGAACTTTTGCCAGAGGCTCAGATTGATTTATAAATTACAACATACATCCAAAGAAGCTGGGTAATAACTCAGCCTGGCTTTGTAGCCAGGTGTAAAAAACATGGCGCTACCGGTTGGGGTTACACACGCAAGGCGTAGAAGCAGGAGCTGCGCCTCTGGGAAGGTTTCTGCTCTGAAAAAGCGCTCTCGGGAGTGCAGGGAAACCACAAAGACCTGTCGTGGGCTCCTGTCCTCCTGGGTAAGTGCGCTTCGGTCACGGCAAAGATACAAACACATACAGAAAGTAATAAAACTCAGTGGTCCGTAACATGTATGCTACCTGAGAAAAAGCCATCTGCATTTGCCAAAGACGTGATACATTCCAAATAAGTTTTTCTCCCTTCATTTTCCCTTTAGGATAAGCACAACGGCACATTTCAGCACAGCCACTGCCACCAGATACAGAGTCAGCCACTCCCTCAAAACCCACAGTGGTACCTTGCAATGCTGGTGCAGTCTGAGTCTGGGTTTTGGAGAGAGCGGACAAAATACTTTCAGGAGTTATTTCAACTTTGGAGAGAATATTTGCTAACGGGTTGGAAGGAGCAGATGGAGTCCCCATGACAGAAGTCTTTAGGCCACCGGTAAGAGCTGTTGGGCTTGTCGGGGTTCCCGGAGAAGGTCTCGAGGCGGGACTGACACCTAGGACGGAAGCACACACCGCTCATGTACGTTGCTTCGTTAACGAAGCTTTTTTTGGCTCAAATTTTCCACAAATGCAACTGCAGCAGAGCTCCACTGAGTGTGAGCGGGGAGAGGCTCACAAAGCCAACAGTTGTGCGTCAGAGAGACCGAGTCAGATCTTTTCAAGTAGTAACTCATTCACTTTTATTTTCACAATTAAAGCATTAGAAGATTACAAAACAAAACTCCATTTCCAGCTCCATTAAGCAAACACCTGGGCCAGCACCGCTTCATCACTCACCTGTATTTTTCATTACAGACGTTAAACTGCTCAGAATGGAGCTGATCTTGGCCAGGTCCACGTTGGCCAGGTTGGGCAACGCCAGCGCTGGCGATGGAGGGACGGGCGCTGCGCTCACCGCCTTGGGAGCCGGGGGAGTCGCAGGAGTCTGGGCAGGTGTTGTCACTGTCACCGAGGTTGTGCCTGCCGCCGGGGTAGATGGCGCCGCTTTGGGGACACTTTCAGCCTTGGCGGGGGCCGAAGCTGGAGCAGTCTGCTTCTCCTTCCTCTCTTCCACTGCATCAGAGAGGGGTAGAACAAGACCAGAACTGTCACTCTGAGCAACCTGATCTAGTGGGAGATGTCCACGCTCATGGCGGGGGGGATGGACTAGATGGCATTTAAAAATCCCTTCCAACCCAAACCACTCTGGAATTCTCTGGCCCCAAAGAATTACTTAGGGTACAAGATTTTCAAGGGGATACTCATCATTAGGCATGGTAGGTCTGATTCCCGCAGGCTATGTAAAAGCGTATTCCATGAGTGGTTTGGGAGATGGGAACAATCACAGCTGAATCAGGACTCTCCTGTTCGTGGGCAGGAGATGGAAACCCGACAGCACCAATGCGCAGCCCAACAAGGGCTTCGTGCCTGCACTACATCCCAGATGAGACTTGAAAGGGCTGCTTTCTCTCGATGTAATTTCCACACAAAAATTACTCCTGCAGAACGTACCAATAATTTTAGATGTATCATCCTCCACATCAGAGAGCTCCATGTCTTCCACATCCCGATTATCCGTCACAGGCTCTGGAGATATCATCTTGCGGCTTCCAACCACCGGAGAGCGGGAGTTGTCCTCCTCCCCCATCCCCTGGAAAGGGGACTCAGAGCCCGTTGGCGATGGGGCGTCCATACTTGGAGAAGGGACCGGAGACTCCTCTGGATCAGGAAGCGTTGCTTTCAACTGGTCTAGCTTTTTCTTCAGATTGCTCACTCGATTGGCAAATGTTTTATAAGCCTAAGAAGGAAAGGACATCAGACTGAGTATCTCTTATCTGAAGAGAGCATGATGCTGCCATCACTTCCATAACAGAAGTAAGACACAGCTTTAGAAAAGCACTTTGAATTACCTGCACCCTGCAGGGAGAGCTCTGCTCTAAGAACTCAGCTTTTCAGCGACTTATAGAGCAGCGACCATGAAAAAAGGGGAAGGTAAAACCTTTTTTCCAGTGACTTATAACAATTTTCATTAAAAAAATGTTTTCTAATAAATACGTTACCTTTTTTTTTTTGGTAGGGTTAGGCGTGATTGGTTGTTTTTACAATGCTTTACTGAATTCTTTCTTTGTTCATCTAGTTCACATATTGATCACAACTTGTGCAGTTTCTAGAATTTAGGATTTGTTAGACAAACTGTAATTTTGTCCCTGTTTAAATACGCAGAGGGGCTACAAAATTCCAGCAACGTACAAGAATTGAGCTTCTGATCCACAGATTTTTGTAGCATCTCCTTTTCTTGCCTGACACCTCAACCCTGCTCTCTTTTGAAACCATTTGTACGACCATCACACCAAACTTCTTCATTTGTGAATAGAGATGCTGCAGTCTCTAGCCTCCGAGATGCTCAGCGGACACGGGTGGGCATCGATCCGCCCGAGGGGGATGGAGGAACAGCATACTTACATTTGCCACCACCTTGACTTCCTTATACTGCGCTTCATAAAATATGCCAGCGTTCTCCAGCGCTTCAGTGAGAGAGGGGCCATTTTTCACTTGCTTATCTAAGCCATTTACAAACTCTTCCAGCTTTGAACTTGCTTCTTCAAACTCCTTGGAGAACTTCTTTCCTCCTGTTTTGTCTGCAAGGAGATTAACACCACGTAAATAAGCTGCCACCTGCCAAATGGGAAATCAGCACTCAGAAACGCAGTCTCAACAGCAGCAACTGGGAAGTTCAGACAAGGGACACACCGTATGTTCCCCAGTTCATCCATCAGTATCCATTAAAAAAAGAGGCCAAGTTGCTAGTAGTCTGTATTGGTTTTGAACTAGTTATTAGTGATAAATAAATTCAAGACATAGAACTGTAAAATTTTACTCTTTCAACTTCCATTTTGGAAGAGGCAAAAATCTTGAGTTTTATTTTTCCTTCGTCACCATATTCCAAGGGTTCCTAACATCATCAGGGGTCACAACATCTACGACTGTAACCATTTTCAAAGACTGCAGTCGCGGATTACCAAGCACAGCTAGAGCTATTTGCCGTTTTACAGTTAAATTTCCTGTTAATATGGCTCAAGGTAACTCAGTTCATTCACCCCCAATATGTGCTGCTTGCTACTGGACTCACAGTTGGCATTCTCAAACTGTAGCCATTGATGGATACCTTAATTAACTTAAATCCGTAATTATTTAAGGGGTTCGGAATTAGGAACAATGCATGTTTTAACAGTATATGAGGGTATGCCTGAATAGTATAAAATACACCTTCATCACTGCCGCTTTGTTTGAGCTCTGTATCTGCAGGTTCCCATGAGCAGGTTCAAATTAACCTGTTAACCTAAACCAACGGTTTTAGGCTCCTGCTTAGTGGTTCTTAACCTCACTTTGAAATTTTGGCATTTTACCAACAGTCTGATTTCTGGTCTAAGCTCAACAGAACTGCGTTGCTCCTACAGCTGTCAGGATACGTATTTGCGCCTCCTTCAATTAATTTGGGTTTCGTACGTTCTACACTGCCTTTACCTTTTAAGCATTTAAGTGTTTCGGTGCTGCACACATCCACTCTCATAGTGGAAAGCTGCTTCTCTTTCAGTTCTATCTGGTCTTCCGAGCGCTTATACAGTAGCAGTTCATCAATGAGAGACTGTGGCTGAAAAATAACCAAATAAGAAAAGCATCCTCATCACATTCCACAGAAGAGAAGCCCGGCTGCGCAGAGCTAACTGCACAGACCTGCTTCAGCCACAAACAACGCTCTGTTTCAAGACCATTTCCAAACAAGAGCTAACGCAGACACAAACTGTGCCAATCTCTGGAATTTTAGCCTCAAGTCACACAGATCAGTGCACTTGGGCTCAGGGAGGGGCTGTAATTCTGGCTATGATTGTTAAGAGTAGGCACAGGCCTTTTTTCTTTTCCTTTTTTTAACTCTACTGGTGTCCATGCATTTCATTAAGACACTACACTCCTTCGGGGGACCTAATTTAGATAATTTTCTTGCTACCAACTCCTCAGCTACCTGCCCTGGTTTCAGCTGGGAGAGAGTTAATTTCCCTCCTAGTAGCTGCCATGTTTTGGATGTAGTAGGAGAAGAATGTTGATAACACATATCATTTTGGTTATTGCTAAGTAATGTTTATATTAAGGACTTTTTCAGCTTCCCGTAGAAGCTGAGATGAAGCACGGACAGGACAAGCTGGCCAAAGGAATATTCCGTACCACAGACACCATGCTCAGTATATAAACAGGTGTTGGCCGGGACGCAGGGATCCATGATCGCTGCTCAGGATGGGCTAGGCAACCCATCATTGGGTGGCGAGAGCAACTGTATTGCATCACTTATTTTGTATATTCTTTTACCGTTATTATTACCTTACCGTTCTATTAAAATGCTTTTTTCTCAACCCACAAGGTGTTTTTTCCTCCTTTTCTCCCTAGCCTACTGCAGGGACAGAGGGGACATGAGTGGTCCTAGCTGCCGGCTGGGGTTAAACCACGACAGCCCCCCTAAACTCCCCCTTCACTAGGAGGATCTGACCGCGTGTTAACAGCCAGCCCCTCGAAGCGCAGGACCCGTGGACATAAGCTACGGCCCAAGGACGGAGGTTAGTGCAACAGAATATTTCCACTCGCAGACTTACTCTGAATTCAGCAACAATCTTGGACTTCAAAGCAGCTTTCGGGTTCGTGGATGCTGTTGGAATAAAGAAAAAGTATAAAGAAACTAAGGAACTACACCCCGGCTAAAAGTAAGTCACAAAAGGCAGTTCTAATAAAAAATACTTTAATGTAATTCAACGAAAGACTCGCAAGCTGTTGTTACTCTTTACGTTTTCCCCTCCACACAGATGTCCCTCAATGCTCTGGCTTTCCATTAGCTAAACAGGACGCGGTCACGTGCAGCTAGATTTTGACTGAGGTCAACAAATTATACTATTGCTTTTTATTATTTTTTTTTTTTTAATGTGCTATAAAAATTTACTATGCATACCTTGTCCAGCTCTACCATTGTGAAGACAAGTCCCTGCAAGGGTTGATTTAACAACTGAGGAGTTTATGCCTCTCTACAAGGAAGGTAATATTATTTCCTAAGTGCCAGACTTAGAGCTGACACAGCCACCCCAGCGTTTCCTTCAGATGGGGTCTCCCTGCTGCACTTACTAGGCCTAATCACGCTTTTAACCCTAAAAACTCTTACACCTTTATTATGACATCTTATTAACAGAGCCGGGGGAACGAATCCCACCATCAAGAGACACTAAATCCATTGGTTTCTGGACAAAACAGAAGAAACATCTGATAAGAAGCACAATGCTAAACCCTTCATCCATGCTGAATACAGGACATTTTTGTTTGGGAAAGCAGCTTGTGATGTTAAGCCAAGTAATAAACTCTTTTGTTAACCTTCTGATCTCAGCACTTGTACAGGCGGGTGCACACCACATCTCACACCTAATGTTCCACCATCTCGCTTTACAGACCATTCAAGGCTCTATCGGATAATGAGATTAGTAACACTGGTATATTATAAATGCGTTTCCTGCTAGACTGCACTCCCGGTACTGTTGGACGGAACAGTTCATTATCTGCACTGCCAGCTTCCAGTTTTCTTTTATCCTAGCACCTAGTTTGGTGTTGAAGATGTGTTCCCGAGCACGAAGGTAGTGTCCACCTCCTGCTGCCAAAGCACACGGTTCTGTCTGTCTTCTCGCCATCTCTGAATAGTCTAATGCCAGTTTCCAAGAGGTTCCACCAGCTCTTTCCTCTACTGGTCATAACCTCTGCTCTCATAAAGATTTATCTTTTATTTTATTTTCATACTTCATTCCTTTAAAAAGCGGTTCTCTAGCAACAACTCCTTGGTGCTTTACATATTAGTCTGTAAGGAGCTTTACAAGCCTGGAAGACGCATGCTCGCTCGTGTTTTAGTCCAGGTACTTTGCCCGGTTCGGGCTAGCCTTTCTTTCTTCCTCAAGAAGGCAATTTCTACATTAGTTCAGAGAGTTCACATTGTTTCCTTACTTTGCGATTTCTTCCACGGCTTATTCGGTTGTTTGTTCAGAGTTTCTTTCAGCTGCTTCTGAGTTTTGAAAGTGGTACCTGGAAAACATTTCATTTTTTGCAGTCTGGCATTATGGGATTCCTTCACCAATCTGGTTTGTGGTGCCGTACGGTTGCACGGTAAAAGAGTGAACAGAAATTTGTTTTAAAACACCTAGACCAACTTCCTTAGAGGAGCTGCTGGATGCCCAAGAGAACCTAAGTTTACTCAGGAATACAGCAACCTGTGGGGTGGTCTTCCATTTTTAAATCAAGTTTCTGTTTGCCCTTAGAGTAAAAAGGAAAAAACATAAGGCATCTAAAAATAAAACTATACCACTCGGCCCTTTAGGTAGGCTTTTACGAAATCAGTGTTCAACAGGCAAGTTATGCAAGTCAGGAAAATAGCCACAATACCTAGTTTATGAATAATCTGAAATATTTTTGGTTTCAAGTAACAAAAATTAGAGATTTCAGAACGTGCACATGAACTTCACTTCTCAACATGCAACGCCTAACTGAAGCCTTTTCACGTGCCAAAGCCTGAACCCGAGACACTGTGTTTCTCCTGCCGGGACGACGACTGGCTCTCAAAACCACACGTGAGGATTTCCTGAAGCACCTTTAGCTCTTAACGATGTTACCAAGTAAAGCAGAAACGCGGACTAATTTCCATCGAGTATTTGAGTATCGGCTGATTTCTGGTTTTAACCGACTACACGTGCTTCCCGTCAACATTAGCCATTTCAGCTTTTAAGCAGAGTTCTTTCGTAAGTACCTGAGGACACTTCACCCTCCAGCTTTGCTTCCAGCCTCTTTTCTACACCACAAACATTATTAGTAAAAACAACTTATTGCTAAAAGGGACTCAAAGGTAGAGCCAGGGACACAAGCCCTCTACCAGGGCACCCTGTTCAGGGCCTGCAGGACCACTTTACCTTCACGTTCTGTTTACTCTCGGCTGGAACAGCTCCAGCGTACGTGAAAGGATTCAGAGCTGCCTTTGGAAAGGTACAAAAAACATGAAGCGGACGAATTCAGTGCTGCTCACACACTACACCTCGCTATTTTAAAGTCTGCGCGAGGTGCAAACGCAGAAAGAACAGATACGCACAATAAACTCATTTTACTCAGCGATTCCAGGCGTTTTCTTTAACCTCACGCATTAGTTTGGAAGGAAAAAAATGCAAAGGGTAAGTAACTTACTCAGAGCTTCTTTTAGTGCCAAAATGGTTTCCTCAGGGTACACGTTTCTGTCCTCCCAGATTTTGAAGATTCTTTCGATAGATTTGGAAACAGATGGATCCCTGAAAAAGAAGAGCACATTGGGTACTCTTTCTCCCCAACACTGTAATTTCTTGTGATTCTAGAATGGATAATAATGTAAATAATTATGTATTTAAACCAAAACTTTAAAAGACCCTTCAGACTGGGAAGTTCTCTGTCCAGGTGATGGCTTCAGTTCTGCTGCAAAGGGTCCAAGCGAGACCAAGACAGCAACTAATGCTTCTCCCTTTTGCTGGTACTCCCAGAATTTTTTCTCCCTCCTCCTCATTGTTGGCATCTATTAATGGTATTTTCAACTCTCTCTTCTGGCAACTTACATTTAAATTAAAGCTAATGAGCAGTCCAACTTTAACCTTTTCCCTGCCTCATGCTACATTCAACCATCTGCCTTTTTCCGTTCCACAGAACAGCAACACTGCGTTACTCCTAAGGAGCTGCTGTGTATTTTTACTACGTCCTGCCTCTTAAGGACCATCTGGTTAGAGGAAGATTCGGAACCAGAATGAAGGGCAGCAAGGCACCCTGCGGTAATGATGGGACAGGGCTCCTGGACACGTGCCAGCGCAAGGTCTTTTCAGCCCACATTACTCTCATGAATTAAAGTCTCCGATTTCCAGCAAGGCATAAAACCACCTTTGAGAATGCATTACCTTGAAGAGAATTAACATTTTAGCAGCACAGGAGCCAGAGAGAAGCTCGCAGGAGCCAGGCAGGGGTTAGACTGGCATCTGTGATGCTTGTTCTCATGGTGGTCGACCACAGGCAGATCCCTGGAGATCACAAAGACCTCCTCTTCCTTCTCCTCCTCTTCCTCCCTGTCTTGTCACACTCCTTCTTGCTGCAAGTGCTTCCCTGAGTCTGCCACCAGCAGCACAAGCCACCGGTGCCTACAGAGCTACAGGACACGCACCTACTGGTGCGAGACTCACCCCTCACACCACTTCACGGGATAATTTTACTCAAATGAGACCCCCACGCAAATTAAAAGCCAGCTCTAGCATGATCCTTGTAGAGAAGCTCAAACCCACACAGTTGTTTGAACAAAATCCTTGAAATTTTGCTGGTGTTTCCAGAGAGTCTGAGATGTCAGAAGAAAAATCTGACTTTTTTTTTGAGCCATTCAGCCTTCCAACACACCGTTACTTACTTCACTAGTGAAGCAGCTTCGGGAAGCACTTCTGCAAACGTATCACGAAAAACAATTGCGTTTTTTCTTTTGCAGTTCTGTATGACATCATTGGCCAAGTAAAAAAGGTTCAGTCGATGAGGAAAGGCAGCTAAAGACAGAAACAAAATTCAGATTCATCATCAAGTAGAAGTAGTCACATCAGATGTGTTTAGGTAACAACATTTAAGTGCCTGCTTTTGGGGAGTTTTTCAGCATTTCTGTCAACAGTACGTCCAACGGGCAAGTCCAACAGTCAAAACTGGGGAGTAGAGAGGAAATCTTCAATTTACAAATAGTTTCCAGATCTTCCCAAAAACTAAATGACGTTTGTTGACGTCAAGCCTTGGCTCTGACTCGGGTTTAGAAAGGACACAAAAAGCCATCGACCCTGTGCTATTTCTACAATACCCGTGCGGGGAAAGGAACCACACAGCCAGAAAGGTCAGCATCACCCGCGGTAAGAGGCCGAACACAAAACGGCACGAACTTCTGCAACCACTCCAGAGCGTGTGTTAGTCTGGTCTCTGAAGCCCCAGCATCACTCCATTTGCCTACTGACTCAGTGCAATCTCTCGTTTAATAGCTTAGAAAATGTGAATAAGTGGCCTCTAAGAAACACCATGTATAAATCTCCCTTTTTTTAAGCTGCAATAGCTTAAAATGGTCTCTAAGATTGGTGGTATTGTCAGGGAGGTTTTACCAGGCACGTACCTATGTCCATAGCTGTCCAGAAGGCCCTTACTACAGACACGGAGAGACCTTCTCCACATCCCTTTAAATGCCTCCTATTAATAAAGCAATGTTTATTAATACGTTTAAAAAGCGCTGCTAGTTCCTTGGAGGCGACTGCCTGGATGGCCCTTTCCATCGTGCAATTTAACGCCAGCTTTTGTGCGGCACACAAAGGACCCCGGATCCTCATCCCTTCTCCTCCAGAGATTGATTTTGCCAAAAACGCCCCCCCTGTCCCCGTGGAGCCGGCGCTGACCTTCGCACCCAGACCTCCCACCCACAGCCAGACTCCAAACAACACACCTCTGATCTTCCTTACATTCAGCTCCGAATTTAATTATTTCATCAAACCTCTTCTTCTGTCGGCCAGTAACAGCGCTTGTAGTGCAGTAAGCTCATCCACATGCTAATTAGCCGCTTCACTTAATTTAACGACACAATATGAGGATTTAAATATAGGAATGCTGACAATAGACGGTTTTGTTTCACGTGCCTGTGAGCTCTATCAGGCTCCCACCTTTCCAGCCGCATTAGCAATCAGAGTTTTTAACTACAAATCCCTTCATTCTCTATCCCGCTTCATTTTCCAGTTGTCCCTACCCTGGCAGAGCCTCTTCCCGCAGCACGGCTGCACCTCGCAGCTCTCCTGGTCTCCAGGTTTCCCGTCGGGAAGCTCTTAGCATCAACCCTGGTCCAGAGCCCATGGTGGGAGCTTACCCTGACTTCACAACCGGTCGCAGGAAAACTCCAAACCACCCACCACGGCCATTCAATCTCCTCCTGCTCAAAACCAACCATAAATAAAGCCAGGAATTTCACAAAACTCATTCGTGCCTAAGGAAGAACCACCCCATGAGTATTTTCCAGCCAACAATAAGCTCATACGCTTTTATTGGAAACCGATTGTTAAATTTTATCGCGTCCCTCTTTTCCAATGTTCCTCTCCGAGGCGGCGAAGAGGGTCAGTGGCCACCACCAGACTGCTGGCAAGGAGTCCATCAAAGCAGGAGCGTAGCCACAGAAATCGGGCATTAGTTCATTTTTAGCATACTGAACGCAATTATTTAAAAGCCTTATTATAAGGCAGAGAAACCCTGCTCACGAATGACACGGTGTGCTTGTGCATGGGAAGCTGGGCATGAAACGCTGGTGCTTTCTGGGATTCACCTCTGTACACAATTCTTGCTCGTGCTCTCCCACGCCTTTCCTGCAGGAGGGCTCCATCCCAGCCGAGGAATCGGCACCAGGGAAGCAGACCTGTGTCCAGCACACACTGAGCACAGGCAGGCAGCGAGCTTGCTTTAAAAGCTCATGCCAGGAACACACACTGACCTACCAATACACTGAAGGAAAATTTAGTGATGTGTTTGTTCAAAATGGAGATCCTTCACAGAGGGCAGCCTCCTCAGGAAAGCAAAGATGAGGACACATGCAAGGGCTTAGTTTGGTTTGATCGCCAAATCATCAACAGGTTGACGCTGCAAAGTGAAGAGCCTCCACGAGCCCCTAGAAGCAGCACTGATTCTTCTTGCTCGTTGGTGGTGCCCGCCGAGTGCCACCACAGACCGGCGGGTGCGCAGCAAGCATCGTGCAGCCCCAAATGCAGGACAGGAACAGCGCAGGGGGTCAAGGGGACAGCCAACCCCCGGGACAGACGGCCCAAAGGGCGAGACCCAAGCCCGGTCTCCCCCAGCACTGCAGCAGGTTTCTCACCTGTTTCTCACGGCTTCTTACATATTATTTTCCAGATATTTTTTTGCTGGATGTATTTTTCACCATTCCCACCAGGCTACTCCAACACCGCTCTGGCAGCTGCTGTGTCAAGGAGCCTCCGCTCCCATGTCCCAGAATAATCTTTTATAGCAACAAACACAACCCAAGGTTTCCTTACCAGAAACTGTTATTTACAACCTTCACCCTAAACGTGCTTACCCAGCAGATTAGGGTTTGTTTGTTTGAGCGAGAAGTGGAGCCAGGAGCGCTCTGCTCTGCCCGGAGGGTTGGAAATCCAACCGGAGTGGTGCTGCACTCGCCTGGCTTCCTGAAATGATTCGGAGCCAGCTTTCCCCAAAACACCAGCCTCAGTAATCTATCAGATCATCACCTCATCAAAATGGGTTTTCTGCAATTTAATTAAAATCCAGCACTCCACTGCTAATTCACCCGCTGGTCACTGGATGCTCTTTCTATCCCAGCGATGTTATCCACCAGCAGAGATAGCACCGATTTCAGATCTTATGACATAAAGCAAAACGGATCTTGAAGAGATATAAACCTTTGATTTAAACAATTCAACATATACACAGCCTTCAAATGCAGCAGAAAAACCCGGAGCCAACCTCAAGAGAAATGCCAAACGCATGGAGCACGGCTCGTACCATCACCTCCACCACCACTCCACGAGGCTGAACGCAGACCTCAGCCGAGACAGAATTAATTTAGCTCCTCAATTTAGAACTAATATTTATAAAACAAGATTCACCCAAATCGCACAGTAGGAAAAAAATCTATGCTAGACCAATACCTAGGCTATGGACAAGCTGCATGAAGCACCTTTGGGTCCAAAACGCACTTTGGACAAGGGATTTCAACCACATTATGCAACTGGCCGTATCTGATGGGTGAACAGCTTCTTAATTACTCTTAGACTATCTCAGCTTAAACCAGAGAGGAAATACAGACAAGAAAAAGGCAATTTTATAACTGAGCCCACCCTAGCTTTTTGCTGAGCTCCAGGATGGCTGCCTGCTCCACCAACCGATGTCTCTGGGTGGCCAGCATGCTGTGCATCCAATTTAACTCGCATTTAAGAGCTGCTCACATGAACCCACCAACAATATGACCCTCCTGCATGAAAGCTCTTGAATCACAACAGAAACTTCCCAGAGGCCAAGTTATCGCATTGCTACCTCGCAGAAACATTGTGAAGCTCTTGGCCAACAACTGTGACCAGCTCACGCTCAGGACAAACCTTGTCCCAGCAAGGGAGATGCCCATGCCAACAGCAACATATTCAAATACCAGCAATAATTAATTTCTTTTTCGTGAAAGGACCAAATTCTTTGTCCAAATAGCTGCATCTTTGGTTAAACTGTACATTTCACATCATCCGAAACAAATATCTAACAGTGAAGCACAGAAAAATCCTTTGAGATATGGTAAAATGCAGCTGCTAGGAAAAACTCACAGCAAAATGCAGCCGTTTCCTATCAAGAGTGTGCAGGGGAGAGGGACCGGCCACCCCACCAGGCAGGAGCACCCACGAGACCTCCAGCACTCAGGCAAAATCCCTTCAAAGCCTGAGGCAGGAGCACCAATTGCCCCACACGCCAGCCCAATGTCTAGTTATTCTGATTTATAGAGGATAAAGAATAAAAAGGCCCATTTTCCCCCCCTACTTGACATTTTCTACAGGCCTCCTGCAAGAAACCACCCTCAGCCACATGCCGGCATCGCTGGAGGGACACTGGGAAGGAACTGCCTTACTCAAGGCTTCCACACTTAATAGGGATGAACATCTAAGAGATACGAAAGCACTGCTCCCCCGATTAAACAGGCACCTTCATCTTCACCCAGGCAGAGCACCGAGATACAGCCCCCGATCCCACCGCATCCATCCTTCACAAGGAGCTCCCTGGAAAAAGCAGATTTTCCACATTCTTAGAAGCTTTGGAGTTAAAATATTTAAAAGCTGGAAAAGGAACACACAAGTAAGCTGTGCTCTCCATTATTAGCACTGAACTCTTCTGGTTGGGACTGCGACTTCCCGCTGCATGAGAACACGGAGAGGCTGCAAGGTCCTTGGGGCAGAGAATGAAGTGTACCATGAAGAGAAAGGCAGGAAAAAAGGCTCCATTTAAGCGGGAAGTAACCAAATAATCAGGGCTCAGGGCACAGCAGCATCACAGCTGCTGTCAAGGGTGATAAGATGCTTAAGGAGGTATTTGGACAAACATGAGGGGTGTTGAGGGAAGATCCTTGTGAGCGCTGCGCAATGGAATCATGGAACAGTTTGAGTGGGAAGGGACCTTAAAGACCATCCCGTCCCCTCCCCTGCCCTGGGCAGGGACACCCCCCACCAGCCCAGGGTGCTCCAAGCCCCGTCCAACCTGGCCTTGAACCCCTCCAGGGATGGGGCAGCCACAGCTTCTCTGGGCAACCTGGGCCAGGGGCTCACCCCCCTCACAGCAAAGAATTTCTTCCTCACATCTCATCTCAATCTCCCTCTTGCAGTGTAAAACCCTTCCCCCTCGTCCCATGGCTCCCCTCCCTGCTCCAGGGTCCCTCCCCAGCTTTCCTGGAGCCCCTTTAGGGACTGGAAGGTCTCCCCGGAGCCTTCTCTTCTCCAGGCTGAAAACTCCCAACTCTCTCAGCCTTGAAAGCACTCGCACCAAAATAAAACAGAAAGTCCAGGCTGTGGTACCCCCCACAGGCTGAGGGGCAGGAGATGACAGACTAGCAGCGGATGTGAGCTGGCAGGGCAGGAACAGAGCAGCAAGGGCACTGCAAGTGGGAGCAATTAAATTACTTTTGATGAGCTTGAGAAGGAGGGAAGGAGTAACAGAGGAGTGCAAGGGAGAAGAAACGGGCAGCGCCAAAGCAGCGTCCCTGGAAGCTTGGCTGCCTTGGCCAGGAGCTGAAAGATGAATGTCAGCCATGGAGAAGCGGCAGGAGTCCAGGGAAGAGTCTCCACTCCATGAGCCAGCAGGAAGGGAGCTGCAGGACAATAAACATGGGGGAGTTGCACTCGCACACAGGCTTCATGCTCCTGGTGAGCGGCTGGGCAAAGCAAGGACCTGCCCCGAGGTACAGGCAGGGAACGAGGAGCTGCGTTGTGCTGAGCCTGACCTACAGCAAGACATTCACCAAGGTCCTAGAGGAGCCAAAAGGCAGCTGTGACAAGAGACACCAAGTCCAGAGGAGTCTGCACATCCCAAGGAGAGATGAGAACTGGATTTTGTTTGGAGGGGCATGCTCGGAGCAAGAGGGAGGAAAGGACCAAGGATGGACCTGCAGGATCCCCCAGGGCATGAGGGCTGTCAGAAGAGAGAGGCTTTCCAGGAGAGGTGAACAATGACAGCAAGGCAGGATGGCCAGGACCAGCTTCTCCTCAGCAGCAGGTCACAGGGACCAGACAACAGCCCTCAGGCTCTTACCACACTCTCTTTAAGCAAGGAGTATGCGGACAAGGAAAAACACAGATCAAAATCTAGGGGACAGAGGGCCCTCCGCACTTTGCAGAAGGGCCTCGACAGAGAAAACAAACTATCCCAAACTTTACAGAGGGTTTAACACAAACCAGAGCAACGCTTTGGGATGGGAACGTTATCTTCACGTTACTGCAAAGCTTACTTTATAACTCCTGCGACAACAGGCAAAACCTTCACGTGGCAGCGAGACAGCGGAGATAATGCCACCTTGTTTAGTCTCGTGAAAACATTAACTTTCCCACTCCTGGGTCACCGCCGCGTCGCCCACAGACGCTCACTAAATCTGAGAGCTGGCACCCGATTTGTACCCACAACAGGCTGCTTTGCCCGCGGAAGGGGAGAGTGACAGTCCCTCACCCCACAACGTTTAACCATCTTCCCCCCCAGCTCTCAAAACGTTTCAGAAGATCCTGGCCAAGCGCACGCAGAACTCAGGAGGTCGAAGGTGCCGCCGTTCAGGTGCAGCCACCCAATTTGTTTTTTTTCTGGGCGCGACAAGGTGATGCTGAGCAAAAACGCTGCTCAGGGGCCACGCAACCGGTTTCCGAGGGGACAGAAAACCTCAGAGATTTCACTTCGCTGCCTGACGCGGGGTCCCAAATCCCTGTCCGCACCTCATCTCCTTTCCCCCAACCGCAGGAGCCCACCCGCGCCCCGTCCTCGCCCCGAGGGACGCCGGGCCACGGCGAGGACGGCGAGCACTCGCCCGACCCCGGGCCGCTTCCCCGCACTCACAGCGGCGCAGCCACTTCATCCAGTGGTAGACGATGGTGCTGTGGTGCCGCTTGTTCTCCAGGCACCAGGAGGAGAGGCCCTGGATGGACTCCATCGTGTTGGTCACCGCCTGCAGCTTCCTGTCGAGCGAGGCCTCCAGCGCCCCGGCCGACGAGGAGGAGGCGGCGGCCGAGGAGGAGGAGGCCCGGCCACCGCCTCCGCCGCCCGCCGCCATCTTCCCGCCCTGCTCGCCCAACCGGGCCGCGCGGAGGGCGGCGGCGGCGCGGCGCTCCCCGCTCCTCTCTCGGCCTCAGGAAAGGCGGCGGGGGCCGCGCCGCGGCGGGGCGGGGAATGCGGCGGCCCAGCCGCGGCGGGCTGAAGAGAGGAGGCGGCCGAGCGGCGCCGCCCCCCCACCCCTCCGAGGGACGATCGTTCAAGGACGCGGACCCGTCGGGCCCGTCCCCGCAGCTGCCCCGGGCGGCGGCTGGGAGCGGCGAGCGGCGGCGGCGCGGTCACCGGCCTGCCCCCCCCGCAGGCAGCGCCCGCCCCCCCGCCGCCATTTTGTGCCGGGCTCCCTCACACGGGCCGCCGCGGCGCCCCCCCCCCCCGCGCCTGCGCTGCAGCGTCACCGCGCACGCGCCGCCCCGCCCCGCTCCCCGCCGCGCCTGCGCTCCGCGGCCCCGCCCCTCGGCGCGTGCGCGGTGCCGCCCACCCGCTGTGCAAGATGGCGGCCGCCCCCGGCCGGGTGTGGGCTATCGGGCCCAGGTACAGCCCCTGGGGCTGGAAAACAGCTGCGGCTTTTAAAAAAATAAACATTTTACGGTGTAAATAAAGCAAGAAGAGGCGGGTCCTGCCACCGCCAAGCCCTCAAGGGCAGCCTGCGTCCCACGGTTCCCTAAAAGACACCTTTGACAGTCATGTGTCCCCCCCCCCTTCTTCCCACAGACCCCCGTTGCTCCAGAAAACGAGCGTTAACGGTGACTTGTTTTAAAAAATATGTCTTTAATCAGTGTGCTGCGGGAGAGCGGGAGGAGGAGGGGCTGTCCGAGGTCCGGGAGAGGCGGTGGTGTGAGGCGGGGGGCGGCGGCCCCTCACCTCAGTCCGTGGACTCCAGCACGGACTCGCTGAGGGCCAGGTCCCAGTAGTGCTCGGCGCCGTGCTTTTTAAAGTGCTCCCGTGCCATGTTCTCCGTGGGGCACTGCTTAAATTTCATTTCACCGAAGCTGCGGTCCTTCGCTGTGCCCTGGGGAGGTGAAAAGAGACGGTTTCTGACCCATCTCTGAGGAAAAGTCAGGGGAAACGCGGCTTCGAGTGATTCAAGGAACCCGGGAATACACATTTTCCCAAGCTGAGGCACACTAAGGGAGCACTGTGCGTGGGAGACGCTCCTAGTTCTGCTAACGCTATGGAAAGAGGCGGAGCGGCAGGTTTGCATCCGATCCAGCGCCTTGAAATGTAATTTCTCCCATTTCATCATTTCTTCCCTCAAGCCTTAGCCCCCCCCCCCCCATATTGAACTATGCCCATGACTCACCTCCCAAACCAGAGAGCATTTATTTGTTTTCTTAACAGACTCCTCGTCGGACTCATCATCATCTGAAAAAAAACAACCAATAAAGCCAACTTTAGTCCCGAAGAGCCGCTTCGCCACCCCTCCGCACAGTTCTACACTTACCCTCTCCCTTTGTGTTCGATGTTTGCTCATCCCATTTTATTCGATGAAGCATAAGACGTTTGAATTTCTTCTGTGCTTTCGGGCCTGGGGAAAGAAAGAGTAAAGAAACAGGCTCTTCAACACCTCGCAAAATTACCTAGAACTGTGCAAACCATGACGAACCGCACCAGAGCCGAGGCTCTCCTCACTCTAAGCATCTGCTCACAGAGCATCAAGGATTCAAATCAAGTGCTTTTTTCCTTCAATGTCAAATGTGCTGGGTTTTCTAACTGGATTATAGTGTGCTCCGCAGTCAGCACTAACCCCATCAGTGCCGTAATTAAGGGAGTTTCAAAGGGCCTCTTCACTTCCTTGCCCTTCCGGAACCCTCAGTCAACAATTTCCATGGTAATTTTTGCTAGAGGCAAGCTTTTGAATGCTACACTGACCAAAAACCAGCCTCCGAAGTCCTCACCTCCTTCTACCACCACCACGTTGACGTCTTTGTGTAAAACCACCACGCCTGTTAAGTACAGCTGGCCAGCGTTTGCCTCGATTTTGAATTTTTTTGCTGGGTTGCTCAAGTTTCTGACCCTAAGGATAAAATAAAGAAAAAAAAAAAAAAGAGAGACAAACATTTGTGGAAAACCAGAACTATTACCACCGTAAGAGGTCCCTACCCTGCCTCAGCTGGGTCCCTCAGGGGCTTTACCCACAGCTCGAAGCGACACGTTTGCTATAGGACTGCTCAGAGAGGCTGCGTCTGTCCCCTCCCATTCTCATTTCATTTAGAACTCTAAAGTTTCCTGATTTCTGGACATCAGTGCACCAGCTTAGCTCGGATGCCTGGGAAATGGCTCTCCTCATCAGAAACTTCAATCCCAGATGAAATGCTCCAAACCCAACACGTGTTTTTAGGGCTCGGCTGTGACAGAATGAGTTAAGGACAGAGTTAACAGACATGTCATTTGGGACGGTATCATTGCTACGGGCAGTGCTTGATGGAAACCTGACAAGCGGGTGCACAGTCCTGCTACTGAAGGCTGCTCCTCTCTATCGGCATGTTTTTATAGGGAATGTGTCAGGTTCATTTAGAAAGAGACGTAGGGTGAACCACCGCCAAGAGGTCCTGGCCCTGCACTCACCTGTACACAGCTATGTGAACTCCCTGCGAAACGTCTTCCTTCAGCTTTTTCACCTTCTTGGCTTTTCGCTGTTCTGCTGTGAGCTTTCTCGCAGCATTTGCTTCTTCGTGAGCTCTGGATTCAAAGAGAGAGGCAGCAATAAGCACAACGCAGCCTACGGTGCACCCGTTACGGCATCAAAACGGATCCTTCTCTTCCTCAGCACAGAATATGTTCCACAGATCCCAAAGCAGCTGCAACTCCTGCCCGGATCTCTGCCTGAATTAAAAGCACGTTGGCTTTTTTAATCCACTCCCCAGTCCAATTCATCCTCGGTCTCTTCCCTGAAAACATTAATTAGTAACAACTGCGACCACCATCATGGTAAGAAACTCATTTAATACAGGGCATAAGGCCACTCTCCAGTGGCAAGATCTGATCACCGAGACCCAGCTCCGCCCTGGGCCTCGGGGGGGGTCATTCGAGGCAAGCTAAAATAGGCTACAAGAGCAACACACACAACATCCCACTGCTCCTGCTTCGCTGCATCAGTTCAGGGATTTTGTTCTGTACAAACAAATGCACCAACGGCACTAAATCCATTTAAAAATGACCCCAAAAAAATGGTACAATGCGCCACCTACTTCTGTCTCTTCGCCATCTGTGCTCTAACATGAGCTTCGACTTTTGTTGGGTCCTGAACAGCTTCCGTCCCCAGTACTCGCATCAAGTTTGAAATTCTTACTGCAAGGGAAACAGGAGAGGAGCTGGGAGAGGCTCCAGCCGGACACCAGCTTGCTGTACTGGCCCAGCACAGAAACACCAGGCACGGTTGCAGGCTCATACACCGACTGTACGGGCTGGTATCGGACCACACCAGCACACGCGGCACAGATCTGTGCGATCCCGTAGAGACTACGCTGCCTGCAGCATTCCCAGCCATCTCCAGGCTTGGCCCGGGCAACTGGTTTGCCGCCTGAGGGCCCAGACTGGCCCGGAGCTCTGCTCTCAGCTTGCCCGCTGTTGCTGTCGTTTACCTTTGGGCTCCGGCGGTGGCATCAGGCCCAGCCTGACTTTCTCTTGCAGCTCCTTCTGAGCTTCTCTCCGAGTCTGTCGCCGTAATTTCTTCTGCTCTTTCTTAGTTAAATAAACGCCCAGGGTCACTGGCGTGTCACTGTCCACTGGGAAGAGAAACGAGGCAAGATGAACACAGATCTGCTTTTGAAGAAGCAAAATACTGCCTGCAACCGTTACACCCATACCACGCTCCATTATATCCACGCTTTATTGACAAACCCGACCTCTGCAGCGCTGCAGGCTGTTTGCATTAAACATGAAACCAGGAAAATGTGTTTTGGCTATTTTTTGATTTTACTGAAAAGTAAAACGCTCTGCGGTTAATTTTATGTCCTTTCCTCAGGTCAAGGTCAAAACCAACCTGCCGGAGATGAGGAGCTCGTGTCTGTGCTGCCACCCCAGCGAGCACGGAGAAGGCCACTGATAGGCGGCAAGTTACTGGTAACCGCTACAGGTTTTATATCAAGTTTCCAAAACCAGGGCAGAGACTCTCCCTCTCAATTCCAGTGATCTTTGCAGAGCTTTCAGGCTTATCTTTGCACAATTTCTTCTCATCGCAGGGACAAAAGATGCTGGGCTGCAGCGTTACAAGTGGGGAGTTGCAGGCTGGTTTACCCACTAAGTATTTTGTCTCTAGTTTAACAGCAAAGTCACCCAAAATTGGGGGGCAGTACCTGGGGGGTTGAGCTGTGCTGGGTGCTCCACGAGGTTTGTGATCCCGAAGTACTCATCTCTCTTTGAAGACGTTCCACCTTTTCTAGAAAGGGGAGAGTTGGGCGTCATTGCAAGAACTCCCAGCCTGAATTCCTGCGTTCCCTTAAACACGATCCATGGAAAAAAAATTTAATGCTTCCCTTGGGGCAGCCGTGGAGGGTACGCAACACACACAAATTCCTACCCAAAGCATAGATCGGAGCTTGATGTGCTGAAGGAGACACGCAGTGCTGTAGTATTAATGCGTAGGTGTCTCCCCCAGTGGAATATCCACCCACATTTCATGGTTAGGAGGCAGGATTCCCATAAATCTACTGTGAACAAGACTTGGTCAGAAAAATGCTTGAAAAAAACCCAAAACACACCACCAACTTTGGGCCAAAAAACCCCTCTAACTCCAGGGCAGTCACTGAGGGAACACTGCCTCCAACACGGGAGATGGGCAGATGCCTACCACCAGCCCCAGGAGAGACTTTGGGAGCGAAAGTAGCGCCCATGTAGACCTCAGAGACGAGGGAGGTGGAATTCAATAGCTCAAGCAGGTACATCTGGCCTGATTTATCATACAACGGTTAGAGTTGGAAGGGACCTTGAAGATCATCTAGCTCCAACCCTTCCACTAGACCAGGTTGCTCCAAGCCCTGTCCAACCTGACCTCAACCACCACGTTACCCCCGAGAAGCTCCTCGAGTTTCCTCCTGCGGCAGAATACTCAAAACCTGGCAAATAAAATACTTACAAGTCAAGGCCGTTAGGGATGATGTAGGAGTCCCACCACTCTATCTCTGGGATCTCCCCCTCTTTCAGCTCCTTCTTTGGGGTAATAAGAGCCAACTTGGTGGAAGTGTGTATCCCTGTCTTCCTGGCGGCCTGCGAGATCTCTGCCTGCAGTTTTTCTAGTTGAGCCTGCGAAGACAGCGAGGAAAACGGCACAGAAAGGTCATTCCAAAATAGCACAACCTTCAGGAAAAGCACAATACGTATGCACCTGCTCATTTATTTATTTTTTTTATAAACAATCTGAAGCAGACTGCAGAAGAAACGACACCACACGTGACAGCAGAGTGCTTTTGCAGAAGCTCATGAACCTGCCAAAAATCTGGTCTTTTTACTGAGCCGTCTAGGAGCATGGAGCGATCCCAAAGGAATATCTCCCTATAGGCATCATACCCCTGGACTTTTCTAATGAAGCTCTTTTCTCTCCCCTTCTCCCCAAGAACTTGGGCATTTTACCAAGATTCCTTTAAATCTCCACCTCTGGAGTGATCCCTCCCGCATAAAGAACACTCGGACAGAAAATGACCTATTCTCTTTGGAAATTTTCAATCTTTTGTCAAAAAAAAAAAAAGATTTTGTTTGTTATCAAGTGACACTAGCTGTAAGAAAACACTTTCCGCATACATGTCCTAATTTGGATGCCTGCCTTTCCAACAAGGACAACGTTGACAGAAAAGTTTCAGGTGACTTTACTGAAAAGCAGCTTCTTCAAAGCCAACACAGCTCCCTTCGCATCCCAGGAGAGGAGAATCGACTCCCATCCCGAACCGAACCCTCGCTTCATGCTCTCAGTTAGCACGGCAAGACCTCAAATACCTTCGTTCGCAACCTCTGGGCAATTTTCTCAAATTTGCCTTTTTCATGGAACTTAAAGGTGCGTTTCTGACGCTGGGCTGGGGTTATGGAGACGCGAGGGTCAAAGTAAGTGTTCGACTCCATATCTTCCGAGGGCTTTTCTTTAAGCTGTTGTTTGAACTGCTCTCTCTTCACAGCTCTGATGTTTGCTTTTAGGGTTGGCATGCGGTGAGTCAACTCAATCTCTTTACCAGTCGCATCAACAGTTCGGCCTTGCTCATCCAAGATCAGTGGCGTAGGCTTTGTCTGATCCTTCAGCTCCACTTTCCTGGTGGCAAGACAAGATAAGTTGCGTTAAAACATGAGTATAGCATTAATTCAAATGAAATGTGAGCCTTATTTCCATGGTGAGTACCAAACCAGCCCACGACTTGTGAAAGGCCTCCTCATGACATTAAGTCTCATTATGCTGCCAGAAAGGACTCAAATCTCACATGCAGATGTTGGGAGAGTCTCACCCAAGGAAGGATTAACCTCCATTTCACCTCTTTAATATAAAATTTGTTCCTTTAGCAGCCATTAAGGCCACTGCCAGGGAACCAACAGCGCTGGAGAAGCCTTTGCTCAGACCTTCCATCGGCATTCTGGCGTTACGCTCGCCAGGAGCCCGCAGCGAACGGCAGGTACTCACGGTGGTGCGATCCCCATGGCGTGCAGGTTGGCCAGCCCCACCATGTTGGCGTTGCCGATGAGCCCTGGTTTCAAGGCCAGCTGAGCCTGGATTCGGGCCTGCAGCTCCGCAGCTTTCCTGGCCTTCTCAATGGCATCATTCATGAACGTCGCTGCCTGGGAGGGCTGGATGGTGTTGCCGATGGGGAGTCGTTCCGATTGGGATGAAGAAGAAATTTTTGGCTGTTGACAGAGAAAGAAGTTTTGTTACCTGACTGTTGCAACGCACCAAAGTCAATGTGTCATAGGTGAAACAGGGACCACGGGATTTGCCAGTTGTACCTGTGGTGTTGGAGGACTGATGAAACTCAGCTGCTTTTTCCGCTCTTCAATCTGCCGGGTGGCTGCTTCCATCATCTGTTTGATCTGCAGAAAGAAAACTGGAGAATGAGTTTTTCTTCCCTCTATCAGAAGGGGAGAAGGGGTCCTCAGCACCCTTTTACAGCTGCAAACACATGTGTGAACAGAATTGTATCAAACTGCTCTAATCAACAACCCCCAGCTGCAGAGAAAGAATCTATCAGTGCAGGCACGCTCTACCAAGACCGTTTACTCCAGCTCACGCGAAGAAAACATCCAAACTTTCCCCACTCGAAGGCTTTGCACTATCATTAGCCTAAGGCAGAAGCGGCACGGAGCCTTGCGAAGGGAACAGAGGCAACGACTGCAGCAAAGGGCAGTCAGAAGCAACTTACTCAGCTTGTCATAGGAATTAAGATAAAGTAAACGCTAAATCATGCTGGGATTTGAGATCTCAGATGGGGGCAGCTCTGTTCTGGGGCAGAGCTCGTGTAACAGCCTAGTTAGACTGACCTGTAGCTTGGTCAGCATCCCGGGGCTCTCTGACGGTGGTCCTGGGATGACCTCAGGCTCATCCTCAACCTCCTCGAATCGCGGTATGCGCCGCTTCTTGACGCCAGAAGATTCCTTGGATACCTCAGAGTCATCACCAAAGACATCCTAATTTAAAAAAGAGGAGGAGAAAACTGTGGTTAAAAACAAAGAGTTCTCCTCACGGCCACTGTTTTAAGATGAGAAACCACCAGGCGGATCAGATCCAGCACCGTACGCTCAGCACCGCGCTGTGGTTCAGAGTTTCCAGAGTGGCACTCACAGGCTGATCTACTGGTAACCCCGCATGAAGCCTGTGCCCTGGTCCCCCACCAGAGAAGCATCAATGATGGTCCATGCAAGAGCTTGAAGGACAGGAGACATCACAGGGACATACCCGTGTAAAAGCCAACATGGTTCTCTCAGGCAGGCAAAGCTTTTTCGGCACTGAGGAGATTTAAGGTCTCACCCAGCTACCCAGAGAGATGGAAAAAGCCTGCCCACAAGCTGACCTGACTGGGCTAAAATGGTTTCCATGTCTTCTGCCAGCTTCAGAGGGGTTTGGTGAAGGAAGCTTCGCTGTCCTACCACGTCCTCCCCAAGAGCAGGATGCAGCCCCAGACCTGGAGCAGGTCGGGACACCTGCAGCATTCCCTCATGCTCTGACCCAGCCGACTCCAGCTTAGATCCAAAGATGCCACACTCAAACTGAGCGCTCCGGAGAAGCTCAGAGAGCAGGCAGAGCAACGACCACGCTGATGGACTCGCATGCAGCGTGAGGGTCAGAACAGAAAAGGCAAGGCGCGCTTCAGAGGGAGCTCTGCGCTCGGGGAGCCAGGAAAGCGTGCCGTCAAAGCACACCCCAGCTTGAGAGACTGCGGCCATGGCTTTCATCAAGTCAGTGCCTGGTTTGTGTATGGTAAACTGGATTTGTCTGTGCGGCTGGGTTACTGTAGTGCGTGTGTCAAGGTGTTATTTGAAAAGAAAATATACACACCGGTTGTAAGCGTTAGTTGCAATCCCTTCTTCTATTCATATTCTACAAGGACACTTCCTCATCCAGACACAGGTACTTCTTGGAAAACCTACAAGTTCAAGAGAAAGGACTTGCCCATAGTATAAAGTGTGTAAACCATTACGTTTTAGTTCCTGAAACTTCCCAAGCAACGACCTACCCCACAAGAATTAACCAAGGAGAGTGACGGCAGGCCAGGCAGCACGCTGAAGACAGCTAACGTGACCAGTAAGCAGCATTCTGAATTAATCCACTGCTTGTTGCTAGAAGATCTAAGTGTGCAAGTACAAATTCAACTCTAAAAGCTGCACTGGGGTGGGAGGGGAAGCCAGTCTGTAAGTACAGCCATGATCTGACAACCTCTCTAGAGCATCTCGTGTTACAGCAGGGTCAGGACAGATCTAGATCTTGATGGAGGACCTCCAAGAAAGGTAATTCCGGAGAGCGGCATTGACAATTTGGCAGGCGAGATGCCTGTCCCAGTGCCAGGAGCCAAGAGAAGAGCATAGGTCTGCTCTGCCGCTTTCCAGCCCTGCTTTCAGGTTAGCTGGGAAGGTGAGAACACCATTAACCATCTGCAGTCATGTGAGACACCCCAGCAGACGCTTCACTGGAGAAGAATCACCTACTCCACACCCAGACCCATCCCTGCTCTGCTCTGCCAGCACGAGATCCCCTCTGCAACAGGCTGCTGCTCCCTCCCCGTGTCCTGCAGTGCACTGGCCATGGCCACGAGGAAGACGAGAGGACAAGACAGCCCAAAAGTGGGCACAATCTGAATTCAATTTGCGAAGAGAGGCGGGATCCACGTGTGTTAGCTGTGCCACGGGGCTGCAGGAGTCACTCCGCCAGGCTGCAGCTGGCGATCCTGCCACCATGAAGCACCAAGCAGTGATGGGACTGACGACATCTCTATCTCTCCGCCATCTCCCCAGGAGGTCAAAAACAAGAGGGAGCAGCTGGGATCCACCAGCCTACCCGAAACCTCGCTTTCTAACGGCCCCATGGCAGCTCGGCACAGTGCGTGGCTGTGCCAGCCCAATATCCAAATTAAAGCGGAATGTCAGCACAGAAATACTTGAAAGATGCTTATTGGCACTTCTGTTGTGACCAAGAAAGCTGCAGAAGACTGAAGTCCATTTAAGCTACCGCTGCTCACAGGGGGCTGGGACACATGAACCCAAACCTCTCCAGATCAGTAGATTGGGTTGCTGTTTTAACGCACCGTTCGTTAACTGGTGAACGTAGCCAGACCTGGAGGCAACCCTTCCCTGGCACCAGTTAAAGCCTCAGCAAGTTTCTAACAGAAAATAGGGAGTGGTGGCAGCTGTCTCCCAACACACCTGAAGAGATTCAAATCCTGAACAGGAGTATTCTAGCTAACTGAGGTTAAGCGCTGACTAAAACTGTCACAGAGAAACACAGATTGCCATAAAATAGGAACCTCAGAAAAAGTGAAAGGAAACTTACTTTGTAAGCGGGGAGCAGCATGGAGAGTAGCCCCTTTTAAACTCGGTATGCGAGTGATGGAAAAAATGCAATTCCAGAAGATGGCGAGTAAAGTCTTCAAGAGAAGAAAGGAAGTGAAAACAGGTTTGGATGCATGAGACTTCTACCATCCCAGACAAGTGTTAGATGGGAGAAACACCAGAGAGCTATTAAATCCCTGCTGGAATTCACCTTGTGCTATGACAGGAGTTGTCAAAAATCAACCTCTGTTGGTTCCAGATGGGAAAAAGAGAATGAGAACCCACCGGATGACCCACCACAGAGCCTCACTCACTCGCTGACAGGGAGAGCTGTCTGACAGAGCGAAACACGGCACGTCTGGGCAAGGAAGAGCAAGGGGAATCTGCTGGGAGCACCAAGCCCAGGCTCCCAGTGAAAACACAGCACTGCCAACGCAGCGGTAAGGAGTGGGAAAGACAACGGAGAGATGGAGCCCTGTGAAGTTACTCTGCTGCACAATCGTAGCGGAGATCGTTAAAGAAACCAAAAGCCCAGGTTTCCCACCAAGAAGAGCATGGTGCTACCTCATCCGAAGGTAAAGAGAACCGAAAGGTAAAGGCTCACACACTTCATCATGGAAAAGGGTCTTTTCTCTTGAACTTTAAGCATTACGAGATGTACCTCTCTGGAAGAGGAAAGTGTGGCAGAGTACCAGTGCTGCCTCCACGGCCACCAAACCACAGAAAAAAAGCAATCAATAATCAATAATCACCTTCAGCTCTCGCTTCCGGTTCCGGTCGCTGTTGGATTTGGAGTGCCTGGAGCTTCGGCCTTCCTCCACAGCCTCAAAGAGCTTGTCCACAAATCGCAGGGTGGAATCATCGAGAAAGGGTTTGAGGTGGTCTGGAAAAGAAAAGGAGTTGCGTAAGTTCAGAATTCACTGTGTGGGATAAGCGGGAGAATGGAGAATTCGCAGAGACTTCTGCAGAGCTGTGAAACACACATTTAAAGGTGGATTCAACCCAACAAACGCAGTGGGAGCTGCGAGCTGGACTCCAGAGACCTCTGGGATCTGCACATCCTGTTGTCAGGAGCTTTAAACTCTGTGGGATTAAGGGAGTTCAGGCCTAAACCAGAAAAAAACTAGGGCTCTAACGGTCAAAAAAAAAAAAAAAACCCACGGGTTAAATGATCATTTTCAAATCCTTTAGAACAAGAGGTCTTAAATTCTTTTTTTACTTCTGGTTTTTTTGTAACATATTCCAAGACTTTTTATTGTGTCTCACCTGTCTGCATGGATTTGCACACACTTGCCACTGCCTCATCGAGGCTGAGACAGAATCACCGCTATGTACACTCAAGAGCTTCCAACTTTGTGGGGTTTTGTTTGTTTTACAAAAGCAGCTCAACACAAACCAGATTCCACCCCTGCGAGGACAGCATTCGCCCCCCAGACACTGCCAGCCACCACCAGCAACAAAACCGCAACCCACCACACAGCCCAGCATTAGGTTGGTCTTCCAGGAATAGAGGGAGTGAGCTTAAATCTGATTTGAGGCTATTTCAAAGGGATCTGAGGCTCTGTGTGCACCTATTTTCTCTGTCAAGGGGTCTGACCAGCTGCAAGAAGACCTGCAGGGCCAGGGTCGGAGCCCTCGGGACGTACCGGCTGCTTTCTTTTTGTCCATGCCCTTCCCAACGCAGTTCAGCGCCGCTGTGACCACGGTGGGTTCCGAGAACCCCAGGACTCGCTTCACTGTCTTCTCGATCCATGGTTTCAGCTCATCCAATTCCCTTTTGGAGAGCGACATCTTTGCCAGGAGCTGAACTGAATTATTTTGCTTGCACCTATAAAGATGAGAGCCGAGAAAACCACAGACTAGTAAAATAAAAGTATCAGATTACCGTTATCATGGAATGGTTTGGGTTGGGAGGGACCTTAAAGCTCATCTTTTTCCACCCCTGCCCTGGGCAGGGACACCTCCCACCAGCCCAGGCTGCTCCAAGCCCCGTCCAACCTGGCCTTGAACCCCTCCAGGGATGGGGCAGCCACAGCTTCTCTGGGCAACCTGGGCCAGGGGCTCACCCCCCTCACAGCAGAGAATTTCTACCTCACATTTCATCTAAATTAGACAAGACGCAGCATCAGGCCCTGTGAAGGGAAATCGTGCTCGCAGATCACCCTGCGGGGAAAGCCCTGAACCTCCTACATCCCACCAGCCTTCCCTCACGGATGATTGACAACTGCCTTGCACAATGCGAGACAAATAACACTTCAAACCGATACAGAAAAACCTCACACGCATCTGCTCACCCTTAATTAGCCTCTTTCCCTTGAGGTTCACAAACTACTTTGATCACTTTCTGCTTCACTGATACTTAAAGTTTCAGCACGTGCCTGGCTGCCTCTGTTTTTGCTGCTTAAACCAGCGGTGTTGTCGGTGAAAATGAAATTATAGATTTTTCAAGGCAAAAAAACATCTCTCCCCATTAATCATTAGCAGTTCTTGCACTGTCAGTCACAGGCTGCGGATGCAATAACGTTTAATTACCCGCCTGGGCCTTAATCTGATTTGGAAAGCAAGTCTCCTTTATCTGGAAACAGAAGAAAATCTTCTTAAGGAAATATGTTTGGCCTCGGCATTTCCTCCCCATGCAAAAAGGCCTGCGGAGCCTTAACATGGGTCTATTTTAACAGAAAACTGATGAAATATGTTTCACATCCCTGAAGCTGAGAATTAAGAGCCGGGGCGTGAGTTCTAACGAAGCACTTTCCCCGTTTAGGGTCTGTGAATGGCAGCCGGAAGTAAATCTGCTGGTTTTAAGCAGCGAGGAGAGGGGCTGCACTCCCTCTGTAGAGCTTGCACCTCTCTGTGGCCAAAAACCTGAAAATCTCCACAGCTTTATACTTTTGACAGCTGGTTTCTCAGAGGTAATTAAAAAGCAGCATCAAATACAGCCCAAAAGAACGTTATTACAGAATTTCACCTACAACTTCTGACTTTGCAGTACGTAACGCTTCAGGACAAAGCCAGAGATTCAAGGCGAGCGGAAATAATTAATTACTACACTGACACATCAATAACTTTCTGCATGTATGCTATTAAATGCAGAACTTGTATAATTAGAGCTTCTTTTAAACTCTGTATTAACAATTTTCAACTCCTGCAACCTTATCAGACCGACAGAGGAATGCAACAGGTTTAACGGCGTTTCACTCGGAATACGGGGAGAGCAAAGAGGCCGGTCAGTGTCCGTAGGGAACGTTTCCATAGCACCAGTGCTCCCAGCACCCTCGGGCTGCAGGGACTCCCGGGAACCCGGTGGGGAAACAACACCTAAGCAAGATATTAAATACGTAAATATCTAAAGGCACTAACCGGCTTTCCTATGTTACTTCCCCGAACGGTGAGAAGCTGAAGCCGGTGCTCCCGCGGCTGGACAAACTGCTTCCTTCAGGGAGGAAAAAGAAGAATTCAGCTTCGCCGCCCCAAACTCGCCGGCCCGGGGTCGGAATTCCCGCCGAGAGGCCGCCGCCGCTCGCCAAGGACGCCCGGTCCCCGCCGAACGGCTCCCGCTCGGCGCAGGAGACCCCCGGCCCCGCCACAGCCGGTACCCGCGGGGGCCGCTCGCCTCCCGCATAGTCCTAGCGTCCCGTTGCTACCGCCGGCAGCTGCGTCCGACCCCCTCCCTCCCCCGGCGCCGGAGCAGGGCTCCGGCCCGGGATCCCTCGGTGCGGCCTCAGCGGGGAAGGCCTGCCGCCGCCTCAGGCGCGGCCTCCCCGGTGCCCCCCCCTCCGCTCAGCCGCCTCGCCTCCTGCCCGGCGCCCTCCCTGCCCTCAGAGGTGGCACCTCCCCTCACCGGAGCGGGCGCGGCGGGTCGCAGCCCCGGTAGGCCCCGGCCCGGTCGGCGGCCCTGACGGCAACGGCCCTAACGGCGACAGCACGTCGGGGCGGAAACGGAAGCGGCCGCGCGGCGCCTGCGCGCCCCTCGGCGCGGGGGGTGTCGGGAAAGAGGAGGACCGCGCGAGCAGCACGTGGGCGGGGCGTGTGGGGAAGGGGCGGGGCGCGCCAGCACCACGTGACCGCTGAAAGACCACGGCCCCCGCTGTCCCCCACCACGCACCCGCGGGCAGCGAGGCCCGTCCCGCCTCATCAGCCGTTATTAACCACAACTAAATTAAAACAGGCTTAAGGGGAGGGGCCTTTATTGAGGAGGGGGCGCGGCTCGCCCCCCCTAGCAGCCCAGCCAGGGGTCCTGGCGGCTGCCCCGCGCCAGGAAGGCGATCTTCCGCCCCATCTCGGCGTTGTAGACCCGCCGGCACGCTTCGTAGGCCAGGCGCTGCCGCCGCCGGCACGGCTTCTCGTAGTACCGCCGCCGCCGCACCGCCTCCACCAGCCCGTCCTGCGAGAGGATCCTTGGGGGGGGTGGGAAAAAACAGGGTGAGACCCCCTGCACCCACCCCCCCACACACACACCTCCTTCCTGCAAATGAGCTGACAGCAGGTCAAAACCACAGAGATTTGGGTAAAGCTGGGCCTCACTTCTGTATTTTTAACTCTTGAATGGAGCTCATACATTTCTAAATACTTTTTTCATCCTGCCGCAGGCTGAGGATAACACGGAGGGGAATGAGCGCTCTCAGAGCTTCCTCAAGCCCTGACGAAACAACGGCAGGCACAGCGGGTCTCGGCACAGTGACACGATCTCCTCCTCCGCTGCCCCATCACCACCCCCCGACCCGCCACCCCCCGCCGGTGACAGCCCTCAGCCCTGCCTGGGTTTGTGCTCATTCGGGTTTTAATTCATTTTAATTTAATTAAATCCGCATCCAAAGAGATGTGTCAGGACACAGAGCTGGAGGGAAAAGCGCCCCGTGACTCTCCCCCCCGCCCGCTGCGCTTCAGAGGCCTCAAGCGTAGAGAAAAGCCCTAAAAACGTACGTTCTGAACCCAACTCGTGGTACAAGAAGCCAACAGGGATGCACCACTGGGGGGGGGTTAGCAGGAGGGCCCCAGCCAAGAACTAGTTACACCTGCTTTAATTAGCGCAATCCTTAGGTCCTCATTAGGACCTTCCTGAACCCCGGAGCCCTCCCAGGGACCCCCCCCGGCCCTCCCAGGGCTCCCCGGGACCCCCCAATTCCCCCAGCGGGACCTTCCTGTACCCCCCCAGCCCTCCCGGGACCCCCCAGGAATCCACAAGCCCCCCGGGGTCACCACCCTCGACATCCACGGCCACCCCCCCCGGCCCCTCACCGGCTGAGCGCGCTGTAGGCCGCCTCCACGTTGCCGTTCTGGACCATGACAGTGCGGCCCAGGAAGCGGAGGTGGTTCGCCATTGCCGGCGGCCGCCGCTCTGCTGCGGGACGGGGGACGGGACGGGACGGGTGTGCCGGAGCAGACCCGAACCCCGAACCCCGCACCCCGCCCGGGAACGCGGCGGGACCCCCCCCACCCCCCGGCGGGGCCTGAGTCCCCCCCTGCGGACCCGATAATGCCCCCCCCACCCCCCGCCCATCACGGAACGACCCGGTTGGGCCCTGACCCTCCCGAGCAGACCCCGTCGGGCCCCCCCCCCCCGCCCCTGGAAGCCCCAGCAGAGCAACCCCCGTCCCATTTCCCACCCCTCGACCCCCCCCAGTGACGGCGGGACCCCCCCCGGCGGCGGCGGGACCCCCCCCCAAGCGGAGCCGCTGCCGCTCCACTCACCGCCCCCGGAAGCGGAAGTGGCTTCCGACGGGGGTCGGGGCTTGATGGGGTCAGGCGGTGGGGGGCGGGGCATTGGGGGCGTGGTTTATGCGCCCGGGGCGGGGCCTGAGCTGCGGGACGAGGGGGCGGGGTCGGGATGTGGGGCACGGGGACAGGCTTTTAGGGGGCAGGTCACAGGGTCAAAGGTCAGGGCTATGATGCGGGTCAGGGGTCAGGGCTGGAGGCAGGGACAGGGACACCGGGCCCGGTGGGGGGCTGTGGGGCCTGCTGCGGGGCTCCGGGCCTGGCCCTGCCCCACAGCGGGGGGGCAGGAGGCCCCATGGGCGGCACGGGGGGGTCCCACCGCCGCCTCAACGCCCACCCGGGGACGAGGCCCCCCCCCCCGGGGACAGAGGACACCGGCACCGGGTGGCCCCAGCCGCTCCCGCGGCGTTTATTGCTTCCAGCAGGGCTGCACCGTGGGGCAGCCCCACATTTCGGGGGCTGGGGGAAGCCCCCCCAAAACGCCCTGCAGGGGGAAGGCACAGGCTCGGCGGGGGGGCCAGCCCCCCGCCCTGTCTTTCCCCCCCCCTCCCACCGAGGCACGACTACCCCCTTGGGGAGGGGACTCTGCTCCGGCGAAGGCACGACCCCCCCTAGGGGTTTGGGGGTGCCTGGAGGGGGCTCAGGGTCCCCCCCCCCGCGATGGCCGCACCTGCAGGTAAAACTGTCCACCATTTTTTACAAAAAAAAGTCAAAAAAGGCAAATCCAGGAGAGACACCCCCCCCCCCCCCATCCGGGGGGGGGTGTCAGGCATCTGGTGCCAGGGGGGTTGCAGGGGTCCCGGTCTGGCACCCCCGATGTGATGTCCCCGTGGAGCGGGGGGTGTCCCTGGGGCGGCGGCGGCAGCGGGGAGCCCCAGGGGGGCCGGCAGGGGGGCGGCGGCGGAGGGGGGCGGCAGCGGCGGCGGCGGGTGGGGGGGACGGATCCTGGGGGGGTTTGGGGGCGACGTGGGGGAACCAGACCCGCAGCATCCCCTCAACCTGCAGCAGCGTCCCCAGGTACCGGGCGCTGCAGGGACAGAGAGCACCTGTCACCCCGGTGGGGGGGAGGGGGACACCCCATGGGAGGGTGTCCCTTTGTGTACCCCTCCCCCCCCCAGGGATTTTTGGGGGGAAACTCACCCAATTTGGGGTTTCTGCAGGACCCCGATGATCCGCTGGATCCTGTCCATGGCCACGCTCTGCTGGAAGCTGCTCAGCCCTGTGAAACCCCCAAAATTTGGGAATCCTCCTTGGAGGGGGGTTCTTGGCGGAGAGGGGGGAGGGTTTTTTGGGGGGGGTGGGCACCCACCTTTGTCATATCGCCCCCGCTTCAGCCCCTCCAGCAGCTCCGCCAGAGGCTGGATGAAGCCCTGCAGCTCCTGGCACTGCGAGGAAGAGGAGGAGGAGGATGGTGGCAGCATCCAGACCAAGGAGGGGGTGTCATGTGTGCTCCCCCCCCAGCTTATCCCCCTCCTCACCCCCCTCCCTTCTGTTTCAGGTGGGGAAACTGAGGCAGAGCCCAGCAGAGATGCATTTGGGATGAGTCAAATTTGGGGGTGCTCCTCTGTTTTGCTGCTGAAAAACTCACTTTTTGGGCGAAGAGGCGATCGCCGTCACTGGGGGAGGTGTCCCCCCCCTCCCCCTTCCGGGGCTGTTTCCCCCCACGGGGTGACGGGGGTGATTCGGAGCGTGATCTCTCTGGCCCCCCTGGCCGCTTGTGGCTCCGCTCAGATTTTGGGGGGGTCCCAGTGGGGGGAACCCCCGGACTGGAGGTGGGGGAGCCGCAGGAGCAGGCGCGGGCTGGGGGGCGCTCCATGGCAGGGGGGGCCCCCCTGGAGGAGCCTCTCCCCGGGTTCAGCTCCTGCGGTGCTGCCCGGCCGAGGCTGCCTGGGGGGAGGGAGGGGAAAAAAAAAAAAAAAAGAGGGAAAAACTGGGGAAATTGGGGAAAAATGGGAAATAGAGAAACTGCTGTGTGTCCCCCCAGGGGGTGTCCACACCCCCTCCCCCCCACGGTGGCACCTCCCAGTATGGGGTGGGGGGCGCAGGAATCCACCCGGCACCAGGACCCCCCACCCAAGGTGGGCACCCCCCCACCCAGTCCCAGGACTCCCCAGCACCGGGGCCCCTTCACCCCCAGCCCCGGGACCCCCCGGACCCCCCACCTCGGGTGGGGACCCCTCTTCCCCAGCCCCGGTAACCCCCCCATTCACCACCGGGACCCTCCAGCACCGGGACCCCCTACCTCCACCGGGACCCCCATACCCAGTACCGGGCCCCCCATCTGGTCTCGCGCCCCCCACACCTCCTCCTAACACTGGGACCCCCCGAAACCCTCCCGGGGAACCTCTCCCCCCGGCACCGGGACCCCGGCCACCCCCGTTCCCACCTGCTCCCGGCTGCAGTTGCGGCGGTGCCGGTGTCCCCGTTCCGGTGCCGGTACCACGGTCCTGGTGCCGGTATCGCTGTCCCGGTATCGGTATCGTTGTTTCGGCGGCGGTATCGCTCTCTGGGTCCCGGTGCCGGTATCGCAGTCCCGGTGTCGCTGTCGCGATGTCCCGGTCCCGGCGCCGGTTCCGCCCCGGCTGCGGCGGCCCCACGCGGACACGTGCGCGGCCGCACGTGCCTCCCGCTGGGCCCCGCCCCCCCGCGCACCCATTGGCCACCGCCCCCCGGCAGCTGGGCGGAGCCTCCGCGCCACACCCCGCCCCCGCTCCCCGGTTGGCCCGCGCCGCCGCCGGCGCTGCCCAATGCGGAGGCCGCCCCGCGCTGATTGGCCGGGAGGGTGGGGCCGCGGCCACGCCCCCTCCATGTGGCGGCGCGGGGCAGCGCCCCCTGGCGGGCGGCGGGGGCGGACGGGGGCCGCGGGTCACGCGGCTCCGCGCGCTGGTGGGGGGGGTGTCCCGGGCCACGCCCCCGCCGCGCAACCGGGGCACGAGGAGCCCCCCCCGCCGTCCCGGCCGGCCCCGCCTCGCCCCCCCGCGAGCCGCCAATGGGCGGCGGGCGCGGCCGCGCGTCACGGCGGGCACGGCCAATGGGAGGGGGCGGGAGGGGCGTGGCCTCGCCCGCGCGCCGTTACATAATGGAGGAGGGCGGGCGCGTGGGCTCCCATGTGGGGTGACGTCAGCGCGCGCGGGAGTGCTGATGAGGGGCGGAGCCGGAGGAGGGGGCGGGGAAAGGGGCGGGGCTGGGGAAGGGGGCGGGGCCTGGGAGCTCGTGCAGGGGCCGGCCCCGCCCCAGGGGCCCCCCCAGCCCCCCAGAGGGTCCCCAGCACCCACAGCCCCCCCCGAGCCCCCAGCCCCACAACCCCAGAGTTCCCAGCCCCACAGCCCCCCACCCCACCCCACCTACAGCCCCCCCCCCGGCCCCAGCCCCCCCCCCCAAGCCCCCTCAGCACCCCAGAAGGTCCCCAGACCCCCCAAGCCCCCCATGCCACAGCACCCACAGCCCCCCCGAGGCCCTCCCCCCCAGCCCCACAAACCCCAAGCTCCCAGCCCCACAGCCCCCCCCCGCCCCGTCCCCACGCCCCAGGGATGGTCCCTCCATCCCTCCCCGGGGGGGCCCGTCCCGGGTGGGTATTTAAGGCCAGGCTGGCAGCACCCGGCCCCCCCTGCCCCCCGCCATGCTGCGTGCCCTGCTGCTGCTGGGGGGCCTGGCCCCCGCCCTGCCCGCCGGTGAGTGCCCCCATCTTCCTTCAGCCGCTCACCCCAATTCCCGGCCCCCGGCAGCGGGACCCGCTTTGGGGTGCAGCCACCAGCACCCACGGGGACCCCACCAGGGAAAGTCTGGGGGGTCCCACCTGAGCCCCGGCCCCCCACAACCCCCCCAAAACCTCTGTTCTGCCCCACAGGTCCCCACTGGGCGTACGAGGGTGAGTGCCCCCCCCCCCCCCCCGGGAACCCCCCGCTTCCCCCACACCCCACATCCACCACCCCACACCCCGATGGGGCATCACCCGAGTCCCCCCAGGAGGGAGGGGGGGGGGGTGGGTGCAGCCCCGCCTGCACCCCCACCCCACCCACAGGCACCTGGGTCCCCCCAGATGGGTGCAGCCCCCCACGGCCCCTGCCCCGGACCCCTGGGCCCCCTAAGATGGGAGGGGGTTGGATGGTGACAGGCTCCCAGGACCCCCCCACCCTGCTCCTGGGTGCCTGGGCCCCCCAAGATGGGGGGAGGCGGGTGGGTTACAGCCCCCCACCCCACTCCCGGACACCTGGGTCCCCTAAATAGGAAGGAGGTGGGTGGGTGACACCCCCTGTGCCCCCACCCCGGATGCCTGCGTCCCCTGAGATGGGGGGAGGCGGATGGGTGCAGGCCCCCGTGCCCCCCGCCCCCAACGCCTGGGTCCCCCTCGCTCCAATGCTCCCATTGTGCCCTTTACATAAGGCTCCAGTTGCCAAATCCAATTAGGATCCGGCCCTGGGCAAATCCCGGCTAAACCCCGTCCCGCCGGCCCATGGGGACCCCACGGGGCCCCCCACCCCCCCCCCCCCGCTCCGCGGGGTCAGCTTTGTCCCCGCTCCCCCGGCTGGAAAAAATGTCCCTAGAAGATTAATGAGCTTTGGGTTGGGAACGCCACCCGTGTCCTTGTTTGGGGGGAAAGGAGGCCATTCCAGGTCATGGAGCCACACGGGGTCCCCAAAGTGGGGTTGGGGGGGCCACCTGGACGCCTGGGTGCCCCCAGGTCCCCATGGGCAGCAGCACTGGCCCGAGGGCCACCCGGCGTGTGGGGGCCGAGCCCAGTCGCCCATCGACATCCAGAGGCAGCGGGTGCAGCCGGACCCTTCGCTGCCGCCCGTCCGCCCCGTGGGCTACCAGCGCCCCGGGACACCGGCCTTCACCCTCGCCAACAACGGCCACACCGGTGAGCGGGAGCCAGGGGGTTCTTGGGGGGGGTCCCGCGTGCACAGCCCCGCTCAGTGTCCCCCCCGTGTCCCCCCCCCCGTAGCGGTGCTGGTGCTGCCGCCCTCCCTGCGACTCCAGGGGTTGCCTGGGGGCTTCGCCGCCGCCCAGCTCCATTTCCACTGGGGCCAGCCCGGCCGCACCAGCGGCGCCGAGCACCTCCTGGACGGGCACCGCGCCCCCGCCGAGGTACGGGGCCACCCCCGGCGCGGCGTCCAAAAGGGGCTCCGGCCTGAGAAAGGGGATGGGAGAGGGAAATGCAGCAGGAATGGGGTGGGAACGGAGCGGGGAATGGGGCTGGGAGTGGGAAGCAGCACGGGAATGGGGTGGGAAATTGGGCTGGGTGCGGGAAATGGGTGTGGGAAGGGGTCTGAGTGCGGGAAACAGCACGGGAATGGCATGGGAAATGGAGCTGGGAGCGGGAAACAGCACGGGAATGGGGTGGGAACTGGGTCTGGGAGTGGGAAATGGCACTGGAATGGAGTGGGAAATGAGTGTGGGAAGGGGTCTGGGTGCGGGAAACAGCACAGGAATGGGGTGGGAACTGGGTCTGGGAGTGGGAAATGGCACTGGAATGGAGTGGGAAATGAGTGTGGAAAGGGGTCTGGGTGCGGGAAACAGCACAGGAATGGGGTGGGAACTGGGTCTGGGAGTGGGAAATGGCACTGGAATGGAGTGGGAAATGAGTGTGGGAAGGGGTCTGGGTGCGGGAAACAGCACAGGAATGGGGTGGGAACTGGGTCTGGGAGCGAGAAATGGCACAGGAACGGGGTGGGAAATGGCACTGGGGGTGGAGAATGGTGCAGGAATGGTGTGGAAAATGGGTCTGGGTGCAGGAAATGGCGTGGGAAATGGAGCTGGGAGCAGGAAAGAGTACGGGAATGAGATGGGAAATGGGTGCAGAAAGGGGTCTGGGTGCAGGAATCGTGTGCAGGCATGGGAGGAGGCACGGGAAAATGGGTGCAGGAAGGGGAAACAGGGGTGAAAGTGGGTGCGGGAGCAGGGCTGGGCGTGGGAACCAGGACGGGACCGGGCGACAGGAGCAGGGATGGGGCGCAGGCAGCAGCTCCAGACACCGGGGAAGGTGCTGGGATGGGAGCGGGATGGGATCTGGGACTGGGCCATGGGAAACAGGGCAAGGCAGGGACACCAGCTGGGGGTCGTGGGTCGGGGGGGGGGGGTCCCTGTGCTGCCCCCTGCGGAGCCGCTCTGCCCCAGATGCACGTGGTGCACTTCGACGCGGCGCGTTACGCCAACGCCAGCGAGGCGCAGCACCACGCTGGCGGGCTGGCCGTGCTCGGCGTCCTGCTGGAGGTACGCGGACCCCAAAACAACCCCCCCCCACCACCACCACCAACCCCCCCTGCCCCAGCCCTGACAGCCCCCTCCTTCGCTCCCCCAGGTGGGTGCTGACCCCCACCCTGCCTACGACAACATCCTGAGCCATCTCGGGAGCATCCGCTACGCAGGTGAGCGAAGGGCGCGCGAGCGAGGCGGTAGCAAGGGGAGACAGCAGGGAAAACACGCAGTGGCGAGGGGGGATACCCCCAAAATCCCCCTCTGCGCCCCCCCAACTGCTCCCCCCCCAGGGCAGACGACGGCCATCCCCTCCTTCAGCGTGCAGGACCTGCTGCCCCCACGCCTGGACCTCTTCTACCGCTACAACGGGTCCCTCACCACCCCCCCCTGCTTCCAGGGCGTCCTCTGGACCCTCTTCCAGCAGCCCGTCCGCATCAGCCTGGCCCAGGTAGGACCCGCTCTGGGGCAAAACCCCCTGGTTTTGGGGAAGGGGCAGCCCCAGCACTCCTCCCTCCCACCCCCCCATTTCAGCTGCAGCAGCTCCAGGGAACCCTTTACGCCACGGAGGCGGCCGAGCCCGAGCCCCAGCCCCTGGTGGATAATTTTCGGGTGCCGCAGGAGCTCAACCAGCGGCTGGTGCTGTCGTCCTTCCCCACGGGTGAGTGGGAAGGGGCCCCCCTGTGCTCCCCCCAAAATGGCTCCCAGAGCCCCGTCTGGGTGCGAGGCTCCAGCGCTGAGCCCCGGCTCTTCTCTTGCAGGGCCCGAGGGGTATTCGACAGGTATGGCCTCGCTGGGGGGGCGTCTGGGATGGAGCGGGGGGGTGTCACCCCCCGCCCCAGTCCCCCCCTGAGCCCTCTGTGGCATCACGCAGGTGAAATCGTCGCCATCATCTTCGGCACCGTTGCTGGCTGCCTCGGCCTCTTCCTCGCCATCCACTTTGTGGCCAAGAGGACGCGGTGAGAAGCCCCTGCCCCAGGGAGGGACCCCCCCACACACAGTAGGGGGCCTGGAACCCCCCAGGTCTGAGGGCCCGGACCCCCACGGCAAGGGTCGCGCTCACCACAGCCCTTCTCGCCCCCCACATCAGAGCCAGGAGGGCGCAGGACCACGATGTCGTGTTCAAAGCCTCCTCCCGCCGTGGCCCCTCGGACGCCGCCCTCCGACCTTGAACCCCCCCCGGACGGGGCTGTGAGGGACCCCCGCTGCCCCCCACCCATGCCAGAGGAGCCGGCTGGGGCTCAGCCCCACGGCGGCAGCGGCTCCTGCCCCGGCCCCACTGGAAATAAAGCCCCTTCCCCACCCCATGGCGCTGGTCGCTCTTTGCTGGGGAGGGAACGGGGCCGGATCCTGCGAGCCCCCGAGAAACCAGGACACCCAGGAGCAACCCCCCGCCCCAAAGCTCAAACAGGGGCTGGGAGCGGAGCAGGACGGGGGGGAGCGACCCCCCTCCGCCATGTCCCCATCACAGAAGTTGTCTCAGCGCCGTGGTACCCATTGATCTATTAAAAGGGTTTTACTCTGAATCAAAAAAATAATTTACACGTCCCCGCTTAGTGTACGGCCGGGTAACGAGGGCCCCCACCCAGGTCCTGGGGGCAGCAGAAAGGGGGTGAGTGGGGCAGAGACCCCCATCCCGGCTCCCCCCACCCCGAGAGCATCACCCCGCTTCTGCGGAGGCCGAGGGGGAACAGAGATGGCTGGGGCAGGGTGGGGGGGAAAATGCAAGGGATGGGGGGGTCCTGCCCTGAGCCCCGCAAGCCTGGCCACACCACAGGGCACACGGCCCCCCTCCTGCCCCCCCCAGCCATACCTTGTAAGGAAAAAAGTCTAACGAAGCTGCTAACGAAGCTATCGGGGTGCCCACAAGGACCCCGCAATCCCCTCTGGAGTGGGACGGGGCACGGAGCCGCCCCTGTGCCAGGGCGAGGGGCCGGGCGGCAGCACCGCAGGGACAAACCGCGGAGGAGACGGTGTCGGCGTCACCTTCCGGTGCCGAGCGGAGGGCACTTGGGCACGGCGGTGGCACGGGCAGGGCCACGGCTGCCGCTCAGTCCTCGAAAGGCACCTGCAGTGCTGAGTACATCATCACCCTGCTGTCATCCTCCTGCTTACCTGGGGGCGGGGGGGACAGAAAGCAGGGAGGGGGTGAGCAGGGTTGTTTTTGGGGTGGGGGGTCTGTTTGTGGGGCTGCAGGGCCCAGGAGACGCTGCCCCCGTTCAACAGAAGGGAGACGGTTACAGGCGAGACCCATCTTCCCCCCTCCCAGGAGCTCCGAACGCCCATTTCCGACCCCTCCCAACACCTAAAAGGGGGCAGAGACCCCCCCAAAAAGCCCCCACATCGCAGCAGTGCCCCCCCGCATCGCACCACCCCCCCATGCCCGGCCCCGCCTTACAGGAGAGGCACTTGAGGACGTTGTGGAAGGAGCCCCCGGCGGTGACGAAGGCCCAGAGGCCCGTGCAGAGGGTGATGATGAAGATGGGGACCAGGCTGGCCTCGTACCTGGGGTTTAGGAACGTCTGGGGGGGCGGGACATGGAAAAAGCCAGCTTAGGAATGTCACCACCTGCCAGCCGCCCCCCCCACAAGCGGCCATGGGGGGAACGGGGAGCCTCCGAGCGGAGCAGAGCTCCGGGAAGCCTGGTTTAAACCCCTGCCGGGCGATTTCCCACCAGGAGATTAGCGGATAATCCTCCGTCCGACCCCCGGCCCTTCCTTAGCTCTCCTTCCCCCCAGCGCACCCCAAGAGGCTGCCCGGGGGGGCTGCGATCGCCCCACAGCTCAGGGGCAGGGGTCTGGGGGGTCTGAAGCAGCAGGGGGTGTGTCCACGTCCCCCTCCCCGTGCCCAGAGGGGGGTCTGGGGACACCTCAACCTTGGGGACAGCTTTCGGCGCGGGCGGCCCTGGCTCAAACTCACCAGCCCCGAGGTGAGGAGGTGACTGGCCACCACCAGCCCCAGGCACCAGTAGCGGCGCTTTTCGCAGGCGTCGAAGAAGATCACCCCCCAGAAGGTGTGGAGCAGGACGAGGGCCATGGTGAGGAACGCTGGCGGGGAGAGAGAGCAGCACAGAACCCTCTCAGACCCCGCCACCACCTTCCTCCTCCTCCTCCTCCTCACCGTGGTGAAGGGCCACCCACAAGCCCACGTCCCGTGCCCGCCCCTGACCTCACCGGAGGTGATGAAGTAGTACGGCGAGTCCCCGTGGATCCCGACGACGCCCGGCCCGATGGAGTCCGCCAGGATGTTGATGACGGAAAAGACGCCGCTGATGATGCCGAAGGACAGCCCCGAGACTGCGGAGGGAGAGCGGAGTCAGCCGTGAGCGACCGCGGCCGCGCCACCTCCGCCACCAGCCTCAGGCTCGGCGCGTGGGTCCAGGGAAAGGCAGGAGAGCGGGACAGAGAATCGGGAAGGCTGCGGTAGCCCGGTGGGCTAACTGACGCCACCGCCAGGCTGCGATAGCCGAGCATCCCGCTGCCGGACAGCCCCGGGAGAGCCCTGCCCGGGCCCGTGCTCACCGTAAGCCATCTGCCGGAGGGAGATGGGGGACCGGCCGTCCTCGCTGATGGTCGCCAGGCCTTCATCCGCTTTCCTGCGCGGGCGGGAGAGACAGCGTGAGCCGCTGGCGCGGGACGGGGGCCCCATCGCGGCAGGGAGGGGAAGGGGTGGTTATACACAAGCCCGGGGGTGAGGAGGAATGGCTCCCTTCAAGGGAAGATGCTTTGCGGGGTTCTCCGGACAAAAAGCAGAGGTTGGGCCCCGAGCACAGCTCCCAGAACACGGTCACCGTCCCCACGGAGCCGCCCCGGCACGGGCTCTTACTTCAGCAGCTTGAAGTAGGCGAATCTGAACGCCTCCTGCAGCAGGACGGAGACGGCCGCCCCGAAGACGAGGAGGCCGTACTGCAGCTTGGCGTCCTCCCGGTCGCTGAGATGGACCGACACGAACCAGATCAGAGAGGCCAGGAGCAGCGAGACCAGCCAGAAAAAGGCCCTGGGGGAGAGAGGGACACCGAGCTCAGGCCGTGGGGCTCGGACTGCCCGGCGAACACGGGCCGAGCCGCTTGCTCGGGTCGCCCGGGCTCCAGGTCAGCGTTCGTGGTCACTGTCACGTGAGGAGGGCACGGCAGGACAGCACGTGGCTGAAAAGAAGAACAGAATCAGAAGGAAAAATCCTTTTTTTCCTTCTCAGAGCCACGGTGGCCGGCTCGGAGCGAAGAGGGGAAGGCTGAGCCCTCGGGAAGCCGAGCGTGGTTGGACGCAGCCGCTCGGAGCCGACATCTTGCTCTTCCTAAAGCAGCGAATGCCCCAGGTTGGCACCCGGGGCAGGAGCTGGGACCCCGGGGACCGACCGGGCACCCCCCAGGCACAGCCCGCACCCAGACACCCCCCACAACTGCCCCCCCAGGGCACTGTCGCCTGCCCCAGACCTCCTCGACTTGCCCCAAGATCCCCCCTTCGTCCCCCCCCGCACGTCCCCGCGCCCTGCCCGGGGTTCGCTGCCCCCCACAAAGACCCCCTCTGAGCTGCCAACCCTCCCCCAGCCCCCTCAACTACCCCCAAATTACACACACACACACCCCCCCCCACTTCTCCAGCTGCCCCCTTGACCACCTCCACCCTGGCTGCCCCATCACTCCCCACAACTGCCCCCTCAGCCCCCCCCGATGCTGCCTGCCCTGCCCCAGACCCCCCCAGAACTGCACCCTCGGCCCCCCCTCAGTGCTCTCGGACCCCCCAGCTGCCCCCTGACACCCCAACTGCCCCTTCGGCCCCCCTCAGTGCTCTCGGACCCCCAACTGCCTCAGAACTGGCCCCCCTCGATGCTCGCTGACCCCCCCCAACAGCCCCTTCAGACCCCCTCGATGCTCGCTGCCCCCCTCACCCTCCCCTGACACCGAGACGCCCCAGAACGGCCCCCCCTCGGTGCTCCCTGATCCCCAAAACTGCCCCCTCAGCCCCCCACGGTGCTCCCTGACCCCCCCCCCCCCCCAACTGCCCCCTCGGGCCCCCTCGACGCTCCCTATCCCCCCCCTCCGGGCCCCTCCCGCCCCCTCGGGCCCCCCCCCGGGCTCACCCCGCCACCAGCACGATGACCCGCAGCGGTTCCGCCGCCACCGTGAGCAGGACGAGGGCGAGCGCCGGCCCGAAGGCGATGCCGGCGCAGCCGAAGAAGACGGCGGCCCCCATGGCGGCGGGGCGGGGCCGGGGCGGGGCCGGGGCGGGGCCGGGGCGGGGCCGGGGCGGGGCCGGGGCGGCGGGGGACAGCGCCCCCTGCAGGGCGGGAGGTCGCGCCGCGGCGGGTCGGGGGTAGGAGCGGTGCCGGGGAAGGTGCTCCGGGGGAGCCCCTCTGCGCCCCCCAACCCCCCCCGGCCCGGCACCGGGAGGTCTCCCCGGAGCCTTCTCTTCTCCAGGCTGACCCCCCCCAGCTCTCTCAGCCTGTCCCCACAGCAGAGGGGCTCCAGCCCTCCCAGCACCTCCGGGGCCTCCTCCGGCCCCGCTCCAACAGCTCCGTGTCTCTCCTGTGCTGAGGCCCCAGCGCTGGAGGCAGCGCTGCAGGGGGGTCTCACAGAGCGGAGCAGAGGGGCAGAATCCCCCCCTCGCCCCCCTGCCCACGCTGCTGGGGATGCAGCCCGGGCTGCGGGGGGGTTCTGGGCTGCCAGCGCACGTTGCCGGCCCATGGCCAGCTTTCCCCCCCCCAGCACCCCCAAGCCCTTCTCTCAGGGCTGCTCCCCATCCCTCCATCCCCAGCCTGGGCTGGCGCCGGGGGCTGCCCCCACCCCGGGGCAGGACCCTGCACTTGCTCTGGTTGAGCCCCATGAGGGTCACACGGAGCCACTTCTCCAGCCTGTCCAGGTCCCCCTGGATGGCATCCCGTCCCTCGGGAGTGCCACCGCTCCACACCGCTTGGTGTCACCTGTGCCCTCCATCCCACTGTCCATGTCACTGATGAAGATATTGGCCCCAGTACAGACCCCTGAGGGACAGTCCCTGGGCTGGGGACACGCCGGGCACACGGTGCCATGACCCTGGGATGCTGCCAAAGTCCAAAGCTCTTTATTTCATCCTCTTGGGCAAAGCGGGTGGAGCAGCCTCAGCACCCGTCGGGGGGTTCGCGGGGGGGTGCCCAGGGGCTGGGAACACAGAGGGACAAGCTCCAGGGTTGGGGCTGTCACCGCATCCCGCTGTGGGTCGTGGCGTGGGCTGTGCCGGGGGTGGCGAAGGTGAGCTGGGCGTACGTCAGCTGTCCCTGTGGGTGACAATGGCGTCAGAGCCACCCTTGCACCCCCAAGTCTCCCGTCTGCCACTGTCCCCGGCTGCTGCCTCCCTGCCAGCCCTCCAGCCCAGCTGGGGGGCACCCGGGGACCCCACGGCCTCACCTCAGTCTCCTGTGACACAGGTGGCATCGGGGTCTCAGGCTGGTCACCTGGGGGGGGGGACAGAGCAGGGACATGTGTCCCCAGCATGGGGATGGGGGGGACAGAGGGGATGGAGGGGGATGGGGGAAGGAGGGGGATTGGGGATGGAGGGGTCAGAGGGAGATGGACAGGGCGGTGGGGGGCAGCGGGGGACAGGGTGGCACAGCCCCCTGCCCATACCATGCTCCGTGGGACGGCGGAGGCGGCGGATGCTGAGGCAGAGGCTGAGCAGCAGCAGCGCCACGGCCCCGGCCAGGGCCCAGGAGCTGGGGGTCATGCAGCTGCCTGGGGGAGAGGGGTTGGATTGTCCCACTGTCCCCCACAGACCCCCAGAATCCCTCTCCAGACCCCCACCATCCTCCACCATCCCCCCCCAGACACCCACAGACCACCAACATCCTCCACAACCCCCCCCAAGCCCCCAACATCTCCCCCAGACCTCTAACATCTTCCACAATCCCTCCCAGACCCCCAGCATCCTCCACCATCCCCCCACAGACCCCCCCAACATCCTCCCATAGATCGCCCCAACCCCCAGCATCCCCCCACAGACCCCCCCCGACAGCCCCCCACCATCCCCCCGCCCCAGGACCAAGCCATCTGTCCCCAGTGCCTCAGGTTCCCCTCGGGTGACCCAGCTGGGGGTCCCCTGGGGTCCCCCCTGAACTCACCCACGGCCTCGCGCAGCTCCGCGCTCCTGCGGACGGGGGGGCCCGAGGCGTTGAAGTGAACCTCGCAGAGCCCCCCGCTCCCCCGGGTCGTGCGCACTGGGCTGATGAGGAGCCCCACGTCCCCCCCCGGCCCCAGCACCCGCCCGGCCTCCCCCGGCCAGGAGACGAGGACGGGGCCGGGGGTGGCACCCACGGCACAGACCAGGCTGGGGGGGGCCCGGGGGTCCCCACGGGGTGCCAGCACCCGCACCCAGCTCTGCTCCCTCCAGCTGTCTGCAACAAGGAGAGGGGCTGCAGCGGGGTCTGGGGGGGGACGGACCCGGGATGGAGAGGGATGGAGGGGATGGAGGGGATGGAGGGGATGGAGAGGGATGGAGAGGGATGGAGGGGATGGAGAGGGACGGAGAGGGACGGAGGGGATGGAGGGGATGGAGGGGATGGAGGGGATGGAGAGGGACGGAGAGGGATGGAGGGGATGGAGAGGGACGAAGAGGGACGGAGTGGATGGAGGGGATGGAGGGGATGGAGAGGGACGGAGAGGGACGGAGGGGATGGAGGGGATGGAGGGGATGGAGAGGGACGGAGGGGATGGAGGGGATGGAGAGGGACGGAGAGGGACGGAGAGGGATGGAGGGGATGGAGCAGATGGAGGGGATGGAGGGGTTGGAGGGGATGGAGAGGGACGGAGAGGGATGGAGGGGATGGAGGGGATGGAGAGGGACGGAGGGGATGGAGAGGGATGGAGCAGATGGAGGGGATGGAGGGGATGGAGGGGATGGAGAGGGACGGAGAGGGATGGAGGGGATGGAGAGGATGGAGAGGGACGGAGGGAGAGGGACGGAGGGGATGGAGGGGATGGAGGGGATGGAGGGGATGGAGGGGATGGAGAGGGACGGAGAGGGATGGAGGGGATGGAGCAGATGGAGAGGGACGGAGGGGATGGAGAGGGATGGAGCAGATGGAGGGGATGGAGGGGATGGAGGGGATGGAGAGGATGGAGGGGATGGAGAGGGACGGAGAGGGAGGGAGGGGATGGAGAGGATGGAGGGGATGGAGAGGCTGGACAGGACAGAGAGGAATGGAGGGGATGGAGAGGGGTGGAGGTGACGGAAGAGACAGTGGGGATGGAGGGGATGGAGAGGGATGGAGGGGATGGAGAGGGGTGGAGGTGACGGAAGAGACAGTGGGGATGGAGGGGATGGAGAGGGATGGAGGGGATGGAGGGGATGGAGGGGATGGAGGGGACAGAGGGAACGGAGGGGACGGAGAGGGGTGGAGGGGACGGAAGAGACAGAGGGGACGGAGGGGATGGAGATGGACCGAGGGGTGATGGATGTGGACGGAGGGGGACAGAGAGGTGATAGAAGCAGGTGGAGGATGCTGGAGGGGGACAGGACAGGACCATGAGGGACAACAGGAGATGGGGGCCATGGGGGGACCATGGGGGGACCATGGGGGGACCATGGGGGCCCTACCTCCCACCAGCAGTGCGGTGCCGCTGCCGAATTCCAGGCTGTGGACTCTGCGGTAGGCACACAGGTAGAGGCCGGTGTCGTTGGGGTGGGCGTGGGGGATGCTCAGGGTGACATGGTGCCCCCCAAACTTGCAGGAGAACCCCCTGCTCGTCCCGTTCTTGCAACCCACGACCAGGTGGGGCCCGTCCTCGTCGTGCCGGTACCAGGACACCTTGGCTTTGTTCTCCATGTTCTCGTCGGCCTTACAGATGATCTCCACCGGCTTCTCGGGCTCCACGACCAGGACGGGCTGGGGCTGGTGCAGCCTCAGCAGCGCTGCCGGGGCTGCGGGGGCCAACGGGGGCTCATTCCCCTCCAGCCCCACCGTAACACCCCCACACACCAGCAGCCAGTTGCTCCAAAAAGCCCAGAAATCTCCCCAAAGCGGGGCCTGGCTGCTCTTCCCCAGCCCCCGAGACTCACCCAGGCAGAGCCACAGCAGCCCCGTGGTGGTCAGCGAGCCCCCGGCTGCCATGGGGGGCTGGCACCGCGATGGGGAGGCCACCTCCTCCCCGGGGCCGCGTCCTTCTGCAGAGCTGCCACCGCTGCCAAAACCACGGGGCCCCCGGGCAGTGACACCCCCCACCCCGCTGGCTTCGTCACCGGGGACGTGGCGGGGACATGCCACATCCCGGAGCATCCCTGGCAGAGGGTGCTGGGGGTGGGATGCCACTGCCCCCCCCCACCACCACCTTTGCCCCCTCCCCTGTTTTGAAGCCTCTGAGTAAAACGTGGGGGCTCTTTTTGAGCACCGTCGGGGAATAAACCCGCCCGGGCGATGCTCTGAGCCGAAGGGATGCTGAACCCCCCTCCGAAACCTCCGAGATGGAGAGAAAACCATTTGCGGAGGCAAAACCCAGGCAAAATGCTGCGGGTCCCGAGCCCAGCACTGCCAGGCTTGGGGGGGACAAAAATTGGGGGGGGGGGGCCAAGATGGCCTTGGCCAGGAGCGGACGAGCGCTGGGTCCACCTGCTGATCCCTGCTCCGTCCCAAACACCTGGAAATTGCAGCAATCCCATCGCTGCTGCTGGGTTTTGAGCAATTCCTGGAAGCATTTGATTAAAAGTGTCCCCCTGCCACCCCCAGACCCCCCAGAAATATCCTTCAAAGGGACTAAAAACTGCGAAGCTGTTTTTTTCTCACCCCCCAGCCCTGCCGCTGCCTTTCCTGCTGCGGTTCGGCACACGGGGCCCTCGGCCCTCGGCCAAAGCGGCGCCGAAAAACATCACAAACCCGCATTGCTGGCGGGGAGGGGGGATGGTGAAGGTGTTTGGTGTCAATAAACTCCATCCGAGTGACAAAATACGGCGAGGCTGACCGCAGCCATCGCCAGCTCGAGCAAAGCCTCCGCCTGCTGCAGAAAGGCAGCAGAATATAGAATATATATTGAATTAATCATTATAGACTCCTGCTGCAGGTGGATGCCATGCTCTGGAGGCAATTCCCAGTGGCTCCCATGCGGGAGCTCGGGGAAATCCCACCCAAAGACCAAGAGCGAGCAAAGCGTTTGCCCGCAAGAGCAGAAAAACCAGGGAATGACGAAGCCTGGGGCTCCTGGGAGAGACGGGCAGGGGGAGGAAAACCCCCGTTGCAACGCGGGGCTTGAATTAAAGTTGGATTTTGCGAGCGAGACCAGGCGCGTGGTCCCTCCCCAAGCTTCTTCCACTGTTTCCTCCCCAAACTCCCCCTCTCCTGCCGCCCTCCAGGCCCTCAAACCCCAAATAACCCCCCAGGCGGGAAGATGCGCTGGTCCCCGGGACCCTTCACTCCCCCCGGCATCACCCTGCACTAAACCCAGCCCAAAAGGCTCCCGTTGGCGGGGGACGGGTGGCAAAGCCGCCGTTTCCACCCGATTTCCGTCACCTGAGGATGGAAAGTCCCACGGGGGGGGGACGCACACGTTGGGGACCGACCCCCCCGTCCCAGCTGGGGCAGGGCCAGCTCTTGGGGTGCCTCCTCTGAGCATCCCCAGCCCACCAGTCTGGGAGGGGGCGAAAATCTCCCCGGACGGAGAGAAAATCTCCCCGGCAAGCGGCTTCTTGGCCACCATGTCCTACGGGCTCCTGGGGACCCTCCTGCTCCTCCTGCCAGGTATGTGCCCGCTCCAAAAATGCACCAACTTGGACAGGATTTGCCGATGTGGGTTTGTTGTTTGTTTTTTTTTTTTTGCGCCAAAACTTATTTAGTTAATATATAGGAGAGCCTGAAGTGCAGAAAATCTGACTCAAGGCTTCCCCCCCCCCCGCAGGAGGTGCCTCGGCAGAGGGGAGTCGGGTCCTGCAAAGCCCGGGGCAGCTCTGGGTGCCCCTCGGGGCGATGGCGGAGCTGAGCTGTCACGTCTCGGACATCGAGATCCACGTCGACTGGTACAAGGAGAAGCCGGACGGCAGTTTGCGCTGGATTTACCGGAGCTCCAACAACTCCCGTCCAAAGGGAAAATACTCGGGGAAGAGGAAAAAACAGGGGGATTTTTCCCTCGTCATCAGCCCCGCGCAGAGGGAGGACTCCGGGGTTTATTACTGCAGCTCCTCCATTCCCTCCATCTTCTGCCCCTCCTTTGGGAATGGGACCAGGCTCGTTGTCACCAGTGAGTGCCCGGCAGGTCACCCGGCGGCTGGGGACATTCCCGGGGAGGTTTGTGCCACCCCCAGCACTCGTTTTCCCTCTTTAGATGCCACCGAGCCCGAGCTCTCCATCCTGGTGCCCCTCGATGTGGAAGAACCCAGGGAGGTCCTGGCCAGCATCCCCCTGCTCTGCCACCTCCGCGACCTCCCTCCGGGCTGGGACACGGTGCTCTGGCAGCCCGGCGGGGAGGAGACACCGGTGACGGCGGCGGCCGTGGACGAGGACGGTGTCCTCAGCGCCTGGAGCGTCACCTGGGTCCCGGCCGAGCGGTGGGACGGGGCTGCGGCGTGCACGGCCCTGAACACGGGCAGGACCCGCAACGTCAGCATCCATAAAGGACCTGGGGAGGGTAATTAGTCGTGTTGTTCCCCCCCCAGAACCTGGCCTCCATCCATCCCCTGCATCCCAGTTCTTCCCGCCTTCCCTTGTCTAGGGAATCCCAGCATCCCAGTTGTCCCCCATTGAGACACATTCGGGAAATCCCTCGATCCTTCCGTCCTCCTCTCGCTGGGGTTTGCCCCGCACTGAAAGGTTTTAAACCTGCACGTCACCCCCCCAGAACCACCCTCATCCCCCATTTTGGGGGATGCTCGGCCCTGACCCCCCATTTTGGGGGATGTTCACCCCTGACCCCCCATTTTGGGGATGCTCGTCCCTGACCCCCCATTTTGGGGGATACTCGTCCCTGATCCCCCATTTCGAGGGATACTCGTCCCTGACCCCCCATTTCGAGGGATGCTCACCCCTGACCCCCCCATTTTGGGGGATGCTCATCCCTGACCCCCCATTTCGAGGGATGCTCAGCCCTGACCCCCCCATTTTGGGGGATGCTCACCCCTGACCCCCCATTTCGGGGGACGCTCACCCCTGACCCCCCATTTCGGGGGACGCTCGGCCCTGACCCCCCATTTCGGGGGACGCTCGGCTCTCCAGAGTGACCAAACCCACATTCGCGCCCCTCTGTTAACTCTCCTTCCCCCCCCCGCAGGAGGATGCCCTTCCTGGCTGCTGGTGCGGGGGCTGTCCTGCGTCTGCCTCCTCTCCCTGCTCCAGGTGACCATCCTGCTCTGCCGACGGCGCCTGCACAGAGGTGACACCCCCCGGTCCCCCCTCGCAGCCCCTTCGCCCCCACTCTCTTCTCGCCTCCCCCCGCCGCCCGGCCGCGAGAAACCGCTTCCTCCCCCCCCGGTGCAAAACAAATTCATGTGTTTACAGCGTGGTAACGCTGCTCCGGCCAAAACCCAACACCCCTCAGGTTCAAAATTTCCTCCGCAGTTTTACGGGGGTGGGGGGTGGGGGTGGAAAACACTCCACCACACTGGTGAGAAAAATCACTTTTGGCTGGCGTTGGTGCTGCAAACAATGCTTCGAAAAGCATCGAAATTGGGCGCGAGGCTGGGTTAGACACAAAACATGTCATTTTCCGAGACAGAGGGACCACCCTTTGCCACCCCCGACCCTCCCGGTGTCACCCAGGGCAGCTAAAAAAACCCAAACCTCTTTTTTTTTAATGTTCCACACCTCCTCCCATGCAAAATGAGGTTTAACAACACCATTTCTCTCTTCCTCTTGCAGACGGATCCACGACGGCGCGGCGCTGAAACGCCCGTCTGCCAAACCCCCTCATCTGCAAAATGAGTTAAAAACCAAGAGAAAAGGGCAAATCGTGAGAGCCGCGGGATGGGAGCCGGCTGGGCACGGTCCCCCGTCGGCTGCCGCTCCCAAACCTCCACCAATAACTTGCGAATTCGCCCCAGGAGCAGTTTGCAAACTTGCAGGAGCTTCGCAAAAGCCAGGAGGATTTTTTTTTTTTTCAGCCTAATCTTTTCCGATAGGATTTGAGCGCCAGCCCCAGGAAAAAATTCCCTCCGCATATTTTCTAGCCTCTTGGGAGGTGAGCTTTTAAGCCGATTTTTTTTTTTTTTTTTTGTTTTGTTTTTTATTCATTTGTAATCTTGAAAGCGAATTTCACGGCTGCTCGTAGCGGTGTCACGCACAAACTGCCCGGAAAGCTTATTATTTTTGGTGGTTTACCGGCGAATAGGAGCAGCCACCGCCGTGCCACCGCCATCTAGTGCCACCACGGCGCAGCCCGTGTCCCGTTTTGGTGGCCGGAGCATCTCCGGGAGCTCCACCATCCCGTTTCTCCCCTCCCAGGGCAGCAGCGTGGGGGCAGGAACCTGCGCTTTTCTTCCTGCGGGGTTTCTCGGGCGGCCGTGGGCACAGGGGGAGGCAGGGGGTGCTCGACAGCGACGGGAGATGGCGTGAAAATAATAAAATTCCTAACTCCTGGGTGAGCGACTGAGGTCTCGGATTTATCCCAGGTTACGCCTTGCGGTACCCTGCACAGCAGCCCTCAGAAGCTGCTGTTAAACAGAGAAAAAAAGGTATTTTAACATTATAAAATATTAACGCAGCATCACCTCCCACGGCCCCTCGCGGCTGGGGACAGCAAGGGCCCCTGGTCTCAGCCGAAAACCGGGGGTGGGACAACATGGGGTTATAAATCCGTCCTGTGTCACCCTCACTGGGAGCCCCGGGAGCCCCGAGCGGGGACGATGCCCCAAGGAAGGGCGAGCTGCTGCCCCGGGGCGACCAACTGCGAAAGCAGGAACAGCATTGTATTGTATCGTATCTTGTTTTATTTTGTTTTATTTTGTTTTTTTTTATTTTATTTTATTTTATTTTATTTTATTTTATTTTATTTATTTTACGTTATTTTATTTTACTTTATTTTACTTTATTTTATTTTACTTAAATTTATTTTTCTTTCTGAAGATTTACTGTTTAAAAGTGCCTTTTCTTCTTTATTTCAAAGCATCCCACGATTATTCCCGGCCCTGGCAGAGCCACACGCCCCGGCCGGCAGCAGCCAGGACCAAGTAGCCGCCTGTTGAGCCCGGGGCAGGGGAGGGCAGGAAAGGTTTATTTCAGTGTCTCCAGCAGAAAACCCCGTGGGGCAGCGGGAAGAGCCAGTGGGGTGGGTAGAAAAGCCCCCCCCCGTTCCTCCAGGGCGTCCCGCGGGACGGGCGGCTCATCCCACCCACCTCCCGGCACCTGGGGGGCGGTGGGAGCCCCACGGCGGCCGGTGCCACCCGGGAATCCAGGGAATGGATTTTTTAGGTTTCCTTCGTCCATCTCCTCGCCTCCTGCAGGGAAAATACCAAACAATGTCCCCTCCGGCGACTTCCGCAGGAATCCTGCTAACATCATCTGCTCGGGCGCGAGTTATTGTTAAGGGAAGGGTCTTATTTACCGCCCGCGTTTCTTTAATTTCCCTTCAGGTTTCGCTTCCGCTGATTAAAGCTGGGAAATGACGCGATGCATCCGAGAACCGGGGACGGCGCTGAGCTCACTCGCACCTTCGTCCTCAAGCGCAAAAGCCCCAGCCGCGGTGCGAGACCCCGGCTCGTGGCCTGGCGGGGCTTCGGGATGCTCAGAGCACCCCCGGGACACAGCGCGAGGAGCAAGAGCCGCTTTTGCCACCCCCCCTTTCTGGAAAAGCCATTAGTTTTTGGCTCGCATGCTGCGTTTTCCCTCGGCATCGCGCTCCCACGCTGCTCCCTCGCCGTGGGACCTTTTACGGTTTGATTGCAGCACGTAAACTTTAATAATTAAAAAAAAAAAAAGAAGACACAAACATAAAGAGATTGCGCAAAATAGGAATCAGGTTTTGGGAAAGGAGCATGGGATCAGAGATGGGAAAGATGCTGGTTTGGCTGCTTTTCTTGGCTGCTCCTTGGGTGATGCTTTTGTGTTGCAACGCATGAAAAGTGAGTAAGAACAAACGTAAAAGGAAAAAGCAAAACAAAACAATAGAGCTTTTTCTTTTTCCGGCCAGAAACGCAACTCAAAGCCCGCACCCACGTTTCCCCAGTGGTCGCCAGCACCCAAGGGCCATCCCGCAGGGATGCAGGACGCCGCCGGGGATGCTCCGGCTGGACACCGCGGTGTTGGGCAGAGACTGGAGCACAGGGTTCGTTCGCCCCCTGGTACCACCTTAGACTGCATTTTATCCAGCTCCCTCGGCGGCATCTCCACGCTACAGGTATTAGGTATTATTTTTCCCAAGTTTTGTCAAGTTTTACATCTTCGCATCCAGCCACGAGGAGCCGTTCTCAGCCCCAAGCCAGCAAATCCCTTTGAATTCAGACTCCAAGCTCGCGAGCCACAAAGTTTGTCTGTCCAGCCCCATCCGCTCATCTCATAAAAAGCCGCCACCATCCTCACAAACCTTCCTTGCCCCTTCCCTCCCCGTCACTTCAAAACCAGAATATTTTAACTCCTTCACAGCTCGACATCTCCCGACGCGCCCCCCCGGCCGAGCTGGCGGCTCCAGCCCCGGTGGGATTCATCCCCACGAGCTCAGATTTCTGCTGGGGTTGAGATTTCAAGTTTTGATGTTATTTTTGTGGGTCGAGGGGAGGGTTTGGAGAGATTCGCTTCCTGCCTGCTGGGTCGCTCGGCATTCCTCTGTGCTTAACCCTTTGCCAAGCATCTCCCCACAGGTGGGAAAAGCCCCTTCGGCAAAGCACGTCCAGCTCCCGGAGGCTGCAAACCCTTTGGGGATGTGCTTGAAACGGTCTTCAGTTGGGTCCCCTCTTAGTCGGAAAAAAAGAAAAAATCTGCCTTTGGAAATCCTGGCCTTAAAATCGATGGGAATCTTCGGCTTAAAATCGACAGCAATCCTTACCTTAAAATCTATAGGAATCCTTGGCTTAAAATCTATAGGAATCCTTGGCTTGAAATTTATAGCAATGCTTGGCTTAAAATTGGTAGGAATCCTCATCTTAAAAGGGATGGCAATTCTTGCCTTAAATTCAATAGGAATGCTTGGCTTAAAGTCGGTAGGAATCCCCGGTTTAGAATTGACAGCAATCCTTGGCTTAAAATCGATAGGAATCCTTGGTTTAAAATCGTTAGCAATGCTTGGCTTAAAATCGATGGGAATCCTTGGCTTAAAATCGATGGGAATCCTTGGCTTAAAATCGATAGGAATCCTTGCGTTAAAATCAGCAGGAATCCTCGGCTTAAAACCGACGGCACAGGGATGAGGAGCGCATTCCCTGCCGCTGCTCCCCTCGGCCGGTTGCCCCGCGGGTACCCGCACCCGTCCCACTGCAGCCGGTGGTTTCCCACCCCCGGCTGCAGCCCGTGCCCCCCCTTCCCCCCCCGGGTCTCGTCTCAGCGCAGCTGTTTGCCATTAAACTCCCTCACCCCGCCAAAAAACTCGCTTCCGTTTTCTCATCTGCAAAGGAGAAGAAACTCCCGAGCCCGCATCCCGCGGGGGCAGGCACCCAGCGAGGGGGGGTCGGGGGTCCGTGGTGGGGGAGCATCGTCCTCCACGCCATTTTGCTGGAGAAAATGGAAACACAGGGCTGGGAAAAGATTTTTCAGACCGGCAGAAAGCGCCTCGGGGGGCGGTGGGCGAGAGCAGGGTCTGCGCCTCCTCCCAGGGTGGTCCCATGTTCAACCACCCTCCTGGAAAAGGGTTCTCCGGATCTTCCTCGTTACGAATTTCTTCTCGTCCTGTCTCAAAATAAAGCTCCTCTCTTACTCGTGAAGACTTTCCTTGCTCCTTCTCAGTTTGCCAACACCCACCTCCTGCACCACATCCCAGAGCCCCCAAAACACGCCATCACCCATCGCCCTCAAGAGCCCAGTTGGGAGAGGAAACCGTCTTGGGTGAAGTGATTTTTAGTGCCGCGTAGGCAATAAAGTCACCGCGATCTCAGCACTCCCCGGCAGGAAGCCCGCGGTGTCGAGCAGCCGCCACCACACGCTGCCCAGGAACTGATTTTATACCTAATTTACCTCCTGCTCCTTCTATTTCCCCATCGCTTCACACCCCAGTTAACACCAGTTTCCACCAGCATCGCATCATCTCCTCAGGGAAAGCCTTCTGCACCAGTATTGGCTCTTCCCCACAAAGCAGAAGAGCCTTTTTTTTCTTTTTCCTACCCATTTTTCTTCCATTTTTAGAGAGGGAAATAAGCAGCTGACATCAGTAGGTACCAAGGCACCGCACCCTGCGGATGCAGGAACAGGAACTGACCGTAAACACGAGCGGGGCTCCTACAGCATCCCAACCCGGCTGTTTCTATCTATCCGCTACGATATAAAATACGCCTGTGACCATTTGCGTTTCTTCTTACTGATGGAGAAACTGAGGCCTGGGAAGGTGAAACGAAGCCAAGAAAAAAATCCCCCAAGGCTTTAAGGGAAGTCAGGAACCGAATCTGGCTCCCAGTCGTCGGCTCTGCCTTTGCCTCCCAATTGCCGCCTTCTCTATGCGAGGGTTTGCTATTAATAACTTCCGTTATACTCTGCTATAACATAATCAGAACCATCCTCCCAGTATTTGCCAGTGCATCCAGCGGCACTAACCCTCCCTGGGGAATAACTCCCCAAGATTTGCAACTCGGCCATCGGAAAAGTCTTCGCAAACGGAAAAAAAATCTTCCACCGCCGGAGCGGCGTGCCGGGCACCGCGCATCTCCCGGCCCGCACGGGGCGACCTTGAGCCCAGCCCGGCGTCGCACCCCTTGGCAAATTGCAGAAAAGCTCGTTTTTCCCCCACGGAGCGCGGAGGCTGCTCGGTCCAACCCTTGCAAGAGTCATTTCCTGCCTCCGCTGGGACGTCTCAAGAAATTCCCGAGCAGCAGCGCCTGGCCGCACCGGCAGACGACACCGAAACATAGGATGACGAACTTTTTAATTGCAGCACTCCTGGTTCTTCATTTTTTACCGGGTAAATACGTTCCTCTGTTTTTTGTGTTTTTGTTTTTTGTTTTGTTTTTTTCTTTTTTCCCCGGCTTGCAATTTAATTTTGCCGCGCTGCCGAGGGCTGGGCTGGAGGTATTTCTGGGCTGCGGGGATGCTGCACGGCACCGGGGGGGGGGGGGGGCTGGGGGGGTCTCGGGGTGTTCGCTCGGTGACGGGGGGTCAGTGGCAAAAAAACCCCACAGGAAAACACAATGCAATTAGTAAAAGTTGTAAAGTAAGTAAAGTAAAGCGAGCGCTCGGAGAATATAGTCTGTGCTCGCAGAACACAGTGTGTGCTGGGAGAAGAGAGTCTGATAATTAATGTTTTCCATATTGCATTCAAAATAATTAGCAGTATACAGCCAGGAGCTATTAAGAGAGACAGATATAGGCACAGGGGAAAAAAACAACAAAAAAACAACAAAAAAACAGGATTTCCTGAAGTATTAGGTGGGCGCTTAGGAGATGTGGGGAGACTGAAGTCGGGGCAATTGAGGGAGGAAGATGATGGCACTGGCAGCGCCTGGGAGGGACGAGCGGCGAGGACCCGCAGCTGATCGGGGACGAACACGCGTGTAACGAGGTAACGCTTCTGGGCAGGTGAGACAGCGGGCGGCCCCGGGCGAGGGGCCGGTAACCGGGACCTGGCAGCTGCCTGCGGCTCTGCCGGCCCCAGCCAGCCTTCCTCCTCCCCCCCCTCCTCCTCCTCCTCCACCGCACCGCAGGAACAACGCCAAGCACAAAACATCACGCGAGGGGTTAAAATCGGCCGCGGAGGAGGGGGGGGATTTCCAGATGGAAGCTCTTTGCGGCAAATCCAACTCCTCTATTATTCTTAGCCTGGCTCCAGTGTAAATACAAGAGCCAACTTGGAATAACTTTCTCAGAAAGCTTCGTGCCTGGGATAATGTGCCCGGAGAATTGGAGTTGACGCTGATGGAGCCAAAAGCGACAGAGTATTTTTGAAGGATGAGCGTGGGAAGGTGTGGGGGTGGAGAGACTACACCATACAGCTCCCTGTTTTGGTGTGAATTTCCCCGAAAGCTCGGGATGGGGATGGAGTGGGTTTCCCAGAGCCGGAGCGATGGATGAGGCTGCGCTGCGTCACCACCCACAGAGCCCGGACTCCGACCCCGGGGCTTTGATGTCTGCACAGAAATCTTTAGGCCGGGTCACTGTTTCCAGTTTATTTCCTAATTCCGAGAGTTTTTGGATCTGGGCTTCTTGCTCAGCCAGTGCCGAGGAATTCAGGGCCGTGTTAAGAAAAGGTGGAAAGTTTTAGAGAGGGGTACCCAGAGCTACGGCTGGCCCCGGGATGGCTAACAGCATCATTCAAGTTATTAATGGTATAGCTTATAATATTATAACTAATATTATCTTATTATATGACCATATATGACTATATTAAAATATTAACATTATAATATTATCCTATTCAACGAGTATCTGATTATACTGTTCTATGAGTACGCAAGAACTATAATATTAATATTCCCAATTAGTCTGCTTTGTAAGACCCCGAAAAAAAGAAAACGCATTGAACCTTGTATTTGGAAAAGGGAAATGAGAGACTTGATAAGACTTTGACAAGGTCATACGATTCAGAAATCTATTTATAGTGATTCAGCCCTAATGAAATGCAAGTTTCCTCTCCGAGCCTTCGGCAATTTCACAGCAAAAGGCGCCTGAGAAATAAAGCAGCTGGGTTGGTGGCTGAGGAGCGGCTCAAAACACACGAAACAGAGCTCTGAGATCCACCCCTAAATGAATCTGGGGTAGGGGGTGCAGGAATGTGACGGGGGGCTGCAACCCCATTGCTGCATCTCCCTCTCCCGGCACATCTGCACCCAAAATAAAGGGAAAAAACCCACCTGGGACGAGCTCGGGCCCGGTCTGCAACACGATAGCTTTCTGTTTTCAAGTCTCTGATTTAATTACGGGCCAGATTGTGAATGCGTTACTCCCACCAGGGAACAGATTTTGCACAAAGCGCCAATAAATCAATGAAACTATTCATGTGAAACCGTATCCCGCGGGCCCGACGCGAGCCTCTGCTTACGGTGCCAGACGATGAACCGCTCCTTTTTCGTTTCTTTTTAGGGAATGCTGAGATAGAAGATGAGGATATAACAGAGTTTTTATACGACTACGCATCTCGTTTCGGTGAGAAATTCTTGCTTTTTTTGGATTGTTTTATGCAAGTTGGACTAAGCGGGGTTGGAAAGGATGCGGGGGGTCTCCGCTGGGCAGGGAGATCGGGCTTTGCGCATATAAACGAATGCAAAGGCACCGAGAAGCCACTGAATCCGGTCCTCTGGAATTACAAATAAACCCCGAGGGACACTGAACCCCCGACCCCCTTCAGTGTCAATGGAGAGAAACTGGTACCCAATATCTCCGCTGACTTTAAGCGGAGCCTCTGGAGACCCTCTCAGATGAAAAACGTTTATGTCTGAACCACATCAGGAACCTCCGATACAAACCTGAGTAACCCGTAGGAAATACACCCCCTAACACCAAATGGGTCTGAACACTATACATTAACGGCTGCTCAGACAAGGGCGGCGTAAAACATAAAACAACGTTAAAAGTAGAGTTAAAAGACATTTTTCTGGAGCTGTTCTGCCCCCAGTGGTTCTCGTTACCATCTGAAATCACGCCTTGCTGGGCTAAAAAGGTTACTGAGATGGACTAAGAGCAGAGATAACCCCGGGAGCTGCTCCCGGGCAGAGAGATTTGCTTCGATTTCTGCAGCACTAGCAGAGTCCTGCCCCCCGGCACGCCGCCGCCGCCGCTCACATCAAACTCAGCCCAGGCAGCCTCCAAAATTCAGTCTCCAGCCTGCAGAGTTGATGCTCGGTGTTATTTGGTGTTGCTATTACAATGGCTTGCGTGGGTAAGATGTTAAAATATTAAATATTAACACAGACTTACCAGGACAATGCTTTCGTTCCAGGTGATTACTTATATGCAACTGTAGAATATTACTCTGAGAACACCACGTTAATACCCACCGTGTATTTGTATGAGGTGAGTTGGACTTTCTCTCTGTATTTCTGAGGAAAGGGAAATTTCCTTGACAAAACCACTGTTGTAAGAGGAAAGAAATGGATTAAAAGTGTTGATTTTAAACCACTGAACAACTCAAATTTGGGCAAAGAACACGTAGCATAATACGCACAGCACAACCACATGCAATAGCTGTGATTAGTTTGCCATGGACTTATTTTGCCATGGTGTATCTGTTCAGAAAAGGGGAAATTCCCAGTTTTCCTAATTAAATACTATCAATCCTCTCCCAGTGAGGGATCCCGCTGGATATAAGTTATTCCTATACATCCACCCGAGCACCACCGGGGCTCTGGGGAAGGGATTTCCCAAAGAGGAGGCCACCCCCGCGGTTTCCATGACACCCCCCCCTTCGCTCAGCGACAGATACGGATGCTCCAGGGACACGGTGCCATTTCTCCCCCCAGGAGCAACTGCCAGGGACAGTGAGGAAGGCAGAGGAGCCCATCGAGGGACGAACTCTGGCTTTTAGCACGTTAAAACAAGTGATTTTTTGACTGATTTCTTTTCCTTGGCTTTCCAGGAGTCTCAGGAGTCGGTGGGATCGCCCCTCCGGTGCCACCTCCCCCTCGTCATCCTCCTCAGCCTCCTGGGTTTCCTGCTATGATGCCCCCCGTGCTCCTCCTCACAAGGTACTAAAGCCCCGTAGGATTTAAGCGCTTGCCTAACGCATGTCATAAAGCCAGCAAAATTCAAATCTTTCTAAAGCAGCAACAAGCAGCGCTTTGCAGCAACTTTTCAAAACAACTTAAAAAATAATTCAGCCTTTCAGGGACCCAGCTGCAACGCTGGGGACAACCAAAGAAGCTTTCGTTCCTACTAATGACCTGAAAAGGCGTTTTAGGGTATTTTCCCAAAGCACACAAGTGACCTCTTTGCATAGAGCCCTCAGCCGAAGCTTCAATGGTGCGAACACCCTCTGGGTACCCCTGGCCCAAGCCAGGCCTCAGCCCCAGGCGCTTCCGCTGCTCAACCACCCAAATTCCCCTTTTTTCCAGAGGCCGAAGCTCACTGGCATCCCAGGTGCAGACGAAATCCCTGTCCTGCCACAAGCGTGGCTTGAAACACAATAGGAGGACGTGGCAACCACTTCCTCACCTTTTCCCCTCGTTTCAGACACGATGATGGCTTTGATGAAGAAAAGAACATCGTCACCGCGTTGGAAATTACATCCTCTAAACGAAGCGGTCACCTCTGTTTTTAGTACAGTTGTGACTTTATGTACAAAGTTTTCAATAGATGGATGATGCCATCCCGAGCCATAAAAGTTGTGCAAACACTGAAGAGCTTTGTAATGACTAGGTTCTTTCCTATTTCCTATTATTCTGTTGTAAATATGAACTCCTGCCAATAAAATCACTAACAATCAGCATTCGGTCTCTAGCGTGAAGCCACCAACACCCTCCGGGAAAGCACGAGAGATGCCAGCTCCACCCCGGCCCGCACTGGGCCAACCTGCTCCGATTCCCACCCCATTTCTCCAGGAAAACCTCAGCACTTTGGGGACCAGACGCAGGTTTTGCCACATCCCATTCTGCCAGGCCGCCACGTTAAATGGGTCTGGTTTAGGACAAATCCTCCACAGCAGCAACCATCCGCCATGAGGTCTGTGGTGGCCGACAGTGTGGTTTCATTTGCAGTCGCTTGGTAAATGATCAGTAAACACCAGCAGAACAGGACCAACAAAAGCCCGAAACCTGCACAGTGCTTGTCCCATCAAAAGGACCTTTTTAAGCATCTAAACCCATCAGCTAACAGGCTGGCCAGAAAGAGCAGGCAGAAGTTTTTCACTTAGGTTTTTCCAGATTTGCTCTTAATACTACTTATTTTCTAGAAACACCAGCAATATCTGCAGTGCAATGAGAAGCAGGACAAAAAAAAAAAGCCCCTCCAACCAATAGAGTCCCCACCAGCTCCCCAGGGAGAACAAACTGCCAGAAATGGCTTTTTTTGGTCAAGAAATCTGAGTTTGTAAGGCTCCTCTTGGCCCAGCTGGTGGGAAAAAAAATGCAATCCCACACGCTGTGTGTCTACGCTGCTTTTCTTTGGAGGAGTTACGGGGAAGGTGGGACAGCAAACCTGATCCAGGGGCTCCTGCGTGGCCTTGGAGCTCCTGCGAGTCAATGGAGGTTGAGTCAACCCAACGGGCAGAGCTCATGGTGGTCCCGTCCGCATGGTCCCCAGGTTTGCAGGGCTTCAAACTCCCCTGAGCTCACCCTCAAAACCTCAGGCTGAAATTCCCCACCTGCCAGAGCAGGCACAACCCCAACCCACCCATCTCCTCTACACCCATGCGGCAGCGGTGCCATGGATGGTGCCACCACCAGCCAGTCCTGCCATCCCCCACCAGGCTCCCAACCTTGAAAAGTGGAATTATTTTATTTTCTAGGTAAGGCAAGAGGCTCTGGAGCAGGGCCAGGAGCTGCTGAAGGGAGTGAGGCCCCAATGTGCTGCCAGCCAGTGCCACCTCCTGGCTCCTCGCTGCTATTAAAGTTGATAAAAAATGCTTTGCCTAGGAGAGCTCCGGAAAATAATTCCTGAATACGCGACACTGAGATTTTCAACCCTGCAAAGAAAAAAAAAAAATTAAGGGAAAATAAAATATGTGCATGAAGCTTATAACATGTTAAGTTTCTTAATAAAAAAAAATATTACTAAATTATTAGTGGCATCGATACTCAACGGTGGTGTTCCTGACACCGAGGGACAGAAAACCCCAAGCCCTTTCCAAAAGTGCAAGACAAGCAAAACCACAAAGAGAAGTTAAATATGAAAAGACGTATACAATAAACCCAGTTTATTTCAGAAACCCAGCTTAGTTTTATTGCTCGCTTCAAGCCCAGAAGAAAGGGCCAACAACTATATTCAAGTTATAGCAGTGTCTGGGAGAAGGTATGTCCTGACCTAATTACAACTAACAATGTATAGCTGGAAACGACCTCACTGCTTTCCCGAAGCTGGTATTATTCACCGAAATCTCTTTAGTTTATAAATGCTCTATTTTCTTGCAACACTAAATGCACCTTCCCACAAGCATCAGTCCAACCCGGGGAGCTCTAACTGGGGGAAAATCCCAGGTTTTCTGTTACGGGACCTGCAGTTCTCACACGTGATTCTAAGAGTCAGGACATTTCTATCAGTGAAACTATTAAGACTAGAAATTTTAATTCTTTTCTTTAGAAACACACACTTGCATTTCAAATAGGAAAAACAAGATCTCACCGAGAGTCCTTTCTGATGGTAAAGCTTTTCCTCGGTCCGCGCCCGAAGCCGGGGATGAAGCCATCCTTGTCCGGCTGCTTCTGTAAGTTGCTTTCCCAAATTTCCCCCTTTTTTTTCTCACTGCTTGTGTGACGCCTGCCCGACCCTGGGGTCTGCAAATGGCTGCCCAGTTCTCCCAGCAAACCTCCACGGGATAAGCCGCTTTAACACAAAGAGGATTTCCCTCCGGTTTTGAGAACCTTCCCCGGTTACCGTCGGACAAGGAGTACGAAGGTCTCTCAAGGTCTCTCTGCTTGTTTTCTAGCAGCACCTTATCGAACTCCTCGAGAAACAAACTGCCGTGCCGGCTTTAGGGCTGGTTTCTCACTCAAGGTGTTGGTGATCCTATTTTTATAGGGGGGGGGTGTTAACAGGGACCTGGTTTCACCCCCAAAATCGCCTGCAATGCACAGGAAAATGCACACAAGGAGGGAAGAGCAGCTCAAAGCCACGGGGCCAGCGAGGAGATAACAGGTCCTGGGTTTTGTAACCCCTTTTTTAAAGACCTGTTGAGATGAATTTGTGCAGATTTATACAATTACCGATGAGGGCTGGGACTGGTCTCCTGCATTTACTATTTTTAAGTTATTGTCTTCCCTGGGTGTCCTGGCACGGCCATCAGTAACAACCTCACGTCAGATCCTACAGCCCCGACAAGAGCGGTGTCACCGAGAACACGAACCACTTCCATCGGCATCACATGGAGCAACAAGATCCGAAATAAAAAAGCGTAATTCCCCTTCTATGCCTCGTCTCTCCCATTTATGGCACGGCCCCCAGACCGCCGTTTCCCTGTGAAGAGCACCCGAGCGTCTTTTGGAGAAAGCGCTTCAGCACCAGCTCTTCAGTTCCAGAGCGATGCTCTGCCCGTAGTGCCACAAGCAGCGCTGCAGCGGGTTCTCCCTCCAGCAAAACCACCCCTTAGTTTTCCTACATCAGCGGGTGACTTTTTGTATTCGAGACTCCCCTAAAATAAAATGCCTTCCAGGCCAAATATAGCACCAAATTGGCAAGATTCAGTCTTTTTGACCCCATTTTTAACCCCTTCTGAAATAACCAGAGAAACAGGCTGGCTGAACTCTCACTATTTGAACCTCAAACAGGAAATATTTTCTCCGCTCAGTTTATACAAAGCAGAATAGACCAGCAGAGATTCCCATGATGGTGGTTTTTTGTTTTTTTTTTTTTGTTCTGCCACTGAGTTGCCAAAATGTCTCCAGCTATTTGTGTCTCAAAGTTAAAAGAATCAACATATAAATATTTGGAATAGCTTGTCTAGGAGGGACTAACACTTCCAGCCTGGCAAAGCACTCCTGCCTGTACTTAGCATTAAGGATGTTAGTGGCTTATGGGCATGATTCAGCGGCTGCGGCGTGGCTGGAGATCAACGTCTTCCAGGACCAAAGCTTTAAATATAGAAATATTATTTAATTTTAAATAGCAAAAAAGTTTTCCACGCTTCCAGATGTGTATAAACCATATATACCCTCCCAGAGGTGCCTCAGAGTTAAAGGATTACGCTAGTACATAGCTGTTTGCTTGTGCATCTACCTCCCCTATACATCCTGTATGTTTGCAAAGATTTTTTCATGCGTGTTAACAGCAAATAATGCAAATTAGCAGCAATAACGGCAGCTTTTTCTCAGTCACAGAGGGCTGCAGGAAGCCCGGAATGAGGTTTGGCCAGACCTGGTATGACCCAGCGGGTTTCACCCGCAGTTTTGCTTTGGCGTCACATTGTCCCCCGCACATTTCCCTATTCGAGGAGTTTTTACATCCTTTATTTGTGGCTTTTTTTGTGATTTTTATCACCTCGGCACAACTGGGCATGCAAACCCCTGCACAACCACTCATGCAGCACCCCAGATGCGGTGCAATTCCTTCCCTCAACGCAACCGGGCATGCAAAATCCCACATGCAAAAACCTGTCTGCGGTTCCCCGTGCAACGAGACGCAGAAAAACTGGGTGCACGCTCCCGCCGTGCCCCTGCGCAGCCCCGTGTGTGGCCCCGCCATGCAGCCCGCCAACGGGACCCTGCTTGCAACCCCGCAGGGTGGGACCCCGAGGTCCCACCTGCACCCTCCCCCTGCAACCAGGCTCGCAACCCCCCCCGCAATGCGGTGCCGGGAGCCTCACCACCGGGCAGAAACAGGGGTGGAAACCCCCCAAGCAGCCCACCCCAGTGCAATGGGGCATGCAATCCCCCACCTGCAGGCCCCATGGGGGGAAGTAGGGGGTGCAAAACCCCACCACCAGCCCACTCCGGGGCAACGGGGCACGCAATCCCCCACCTGCAGCCCTCCTGTCCCCTGTTAGGGGAAGCAGGGGGTGCAGACCCCCACGAGCAGCCCACCCCAGTGCAACTGGACATACAAACCGCTATCTGCAGCCCCCCCATCCTCTATAGGGGGTAGCCAAGGAGTGCAAACCCCCATGAGGAGCCCCCCTGTCCCCCGTGGGGGATGCAAACTCCCACGAGCAGCCCACCCTAGTGCAACGAGGCATGCAAAGCCCCACTTGCAGTGCCCCGGGGGGAGGAACCAGGGGGTGCGAACCCTCATGAGCAGCCCACCCCAGGACCACTGTGGCCTGCAAACCCCCACAAGCAGCCCCCCGGGGAGGGTGCAAACCCCCCCAAGCAGCTCATCCCAGTGCAACGGGGCCTGCGAACCAACCCCCCCCCCCCGAAGCTCCCTCAGGCGCATACAAGAGGGTACAGCAGGGCATGCAAGGCCCCTCCCCCGGGTAACCGGTCACGCAGCCTCCCACCCGCAGCCCCCACCCCACGCAAGCACCCGTGCAACACGCCACGTGCAAGCCGCCGCTTGCAGCATCCCCCCCCCCCGCCGTGTAACCCCCGCCGTGCAAAATCCGCCCCCCGCCGTGGGAACCCCCACTCGTGACCGCCCCGCCGCCACGTGCACCGGCGGGGCGCGCGCGCTCCCGCCACGCCGCGCCGCGCCGCTCCCGCCCGCGCGCACAAAGACAAGCCCCGCCCCCTTTCCCGGCCCTTATAAGGTAGTGCCGCCAGGACGGGCAGCTCGGCCAGCCAATCGTCCGTCCCACCCCGCGGCGCGGTGGAGCCAATGAGCAGCGCGGCGGCGCGGAGGAAGCCCCGCCCCGGGGCGGGGCCGTGGCGGCGGGAGGGGGCGCCATGCGCCATGTCATGGAGGCTCAGTGTGCGGGCGGCCATTGACGGGGCCGGAGCTGCGCGGCTGCCCGCGGCGTTCCTTTCCCCGCTCCTGCTTCCCTCCCGCTTCCTCCCCGGCGGCGGCGGCCGCCCCGGCACCGGCAGAGACCCCCGCGGCGGTCCGGCCGCCCTCCCTCGCCACTGCGGAGCCGCGGGAGGGGGGCGGCGATGGAGATGAAGAAGCGCATCATTCTGGAGTTGAGGAACCGGGCCCCCGAGAAGGTGAGGGGCGGCGGGGCGGCGGGTCGCGCTCCCGCCCCCGCGCCGGGCCGCCGCCTCGGCCCGAGCGGGGCCGCCGCGAATCTGGGTCAGCCGGTGGCGCAGGAGCCCCGCGGGGCGCGGGCGGCGCTTCCGGGCCCCGGGGCGGGGGGCGGCGGGACCGGCGGCTCCCCCACGTCCCCCCGCCCTCCCACCCCCCCCCCCCGGCGGGGCGCGGGCGGCCCCCCCGGTCCCCTCGCCGGTAATCCCCTCGCTGCTGCCGGCCGCCTCCAACTTGCGAGCGCGGCGGGAGTAAACAGGTCACGGTGGCGGCGGGTCCGGCCCCGACCCTTCCGCGCCTCCCGCTTTTATTTAATTATTTTTTTTTTTTTTAAATTAATCTTGTTCTTTTCGCAATGTGTGTGTGTGGGGAATCATGCCCACCCGCTTAAGGAGAGCGGTGTCCTCCCGCCGCCAACTTCCCCGTTTCTCGAGAAAAATGCAAAAAAAAAAAAAAAAAAGGAAAAAGCTGAAAATTTGGGGTCTGGCGTGGCCGGTCTCTTCCCGGGGCCGCCCCCTTCCCCCGGAGCAGAACCTCTCGCTTGCCCCGGGAGTAAAGTCCGGCTGCGTCGATACTGACCCGGCCCGCGGGGGATTTGGCGCAAAAAGTGCCTAAAAGTGTTGGTTGAACCCAATTTGCGCGCGTTTGTGGGTGGCAGGTACCTGCGCGAGCCCCCCCGCGGCTCCCCCCGGCCAAGACGTGAAGGTCCGTTCTCGGCTCCAAAACTTTCTGCTGCTTCGGAGGCATCTTTTCTGGTAGAAAAAAATAAAACAATAAAACAATAGTGAGCCTTTACGTGACGCTGGCTGTCCTGGTTTGAGGTAGAACAAAACCAAATTATTTTTTTTTCAGTAATTTTAACTTTTCTGTTAATTCTCTTTTACTCTGAGATTACAGCATGTTTTTCAGGGAGCACAGTTAGTTAGAGGAGATTTAACTAAAAAGTAAAATTATGTTGCTCGGGGGTTTCTTTAAAATGTTATTATTTAAAAGTGTACAGGGGGAAGGAAGAGTCGCCTTATTAATGTCCTTTCTAATGAGTGGGATGTTCCACTGTAGATAAAATTTAAAATTAATTGGCTGCTCCTTGTTACCGCTTCTCAAAGTACGCGACCTGTATCGATGATCGAGTTTTAGTGGCTTTGGCATGAAGAAATTATTTAATTGATCTTAATTAACCTGCAGGACTCCCTGCTAAAATAATCTGGAGCCAGAAGGTTTAGGGTTCAGGAAGAAATTGGATGTTTTTTATAGGTTTGGATATGCAGAATGAAATTATTAGACTGTAGAAACAGGTTAGCGGTTCACTTGCGCCCTGGCTGTGGTGGCACCATCGGAAGCTGCAGAAGTGTCCGTCAGTAAAGTTTGGGGTTAGATGGCAGGTTTTGCAGAATTTGAGGCATGCTGAGAGGAAGGGAAGCTGTCACATACTTTTATTTTTTTAAATAGGCGGGTGTCAGTGATTTTGGACCACAAGCCTATTCTAAATTTAAACCAAACACCAACAGATATTTAACAGTCACAAGTTGTGGTTTAGATGAAGTGTGTGGTTTTCTTGGTGCTCGTTAAGCTGACGAGTGGCTTGCTGTCCTCTTCAAAGGTGACGGAGTTGGTGCTCGACAACTGCCGATCCAGCAACGGCGAAATCGAAGGGCTGAACGATTCGTTTAAAGAACTGGAGTTCCTTAGCATGGCCAATGTAGAGCTGACGTCGCTGGCCAAACTTCCCACATTGAGTAAGCTCCGAAAGGTACGTCCCCCTTGCCCGCTGGTACTTGGAGAAGTCACAAGTCATAAGTGATGACCTGTGGTTGTGCCTTTGGGTTGACCTGGCGTGGGGCTGATGGTGCATTGGGAGAGGGCAGGCTGGGAAACCATGCCATGGCCCAGCTACCTCTTTATTTTTTAAGATTTGAAATTTTTTGGGGTATCTCCAATTAATTATGGCCCAGTTGGGCTTGGCCAATGACTCTGAGGGCAGGAAATGCTTGGCTGTGAAGGTTGGATGTCTCTTGTGGAGCACCGGTGGTGGATAACAGGCTGTTTGGTTGTCCCCAACCGGTGACATTGAGGGGCTGGTTTATCAGTAACTTGGCCATACTGGCTTAATCGTGGGACTCGACGATCTTTAAGGTCTTCTCCAGCCTAGACCACCTTAAAGGTCTCTCCCAACCTAAATGATTCTGTGATTCTAAGTTGCACATTGCTGGCAGAGTAAAGACTTGCAGTGAATCCCAGTATTGTGTATTCTACTAACTTAAAATTTAGGTATCCAAACCCATGAGATTTTAAGGAGTATTTATAATCCTTAAAGTAAACTCGAAGGAACTTTTCGACAGCCAAAGCGATAACACAACTACTGCTTGTTAACTTGGGGTACTCTTCAAAAGCTTTCAGCTTTGTGATTAAACTGGCCAGTTAAAGGGAGAACCATTAAAAACTATGTGGGTCTGAATCTAATGGTAAGAAGCCAACCATTCAAGTACTTAATTTGCTTTCTCTGTAATAGTTGGAGCTGAGCGACAACATCATTTCAGGAGGCCTGGAGGTCCTTGCAGAAAGGTGTCCAAATCTCACATATCTAAATCTAAGTGGCAACAAAATCAAAGATCTTGGCACTGTGGAAGCTCTTGTAAGTACGAAGTGAGAGGGGCTAATGGAAAATTTCAATCTAATAAATACTCTTTTTTTTTTAGTCAAGAACAAATGCATTTTTTTGCAATGGAATGGTACAAACGTAGCTGTAAGGGATGTGTTTGAGCAGATTTTCCAAGCACAAATGGGGAGTTTGAACTAGTACGATGTAAGAAATCAAGTACAAAGATGCAGCGTGATACGTTCCAGCTGCCTATATTCCCTTTCAGCTGAAAGGCATGAGAAATGAAACTTCTTACCTGTCTGATGTTCTATATAGTTCTTATATATTGGATACGGTGGTGTTTTAGGTTTGTCAGTAATTCCACTTGGCCCTGACTTGATTAACTCAGTGTCATGGTTATTAGAGACGGCGCTTGTAAATGCACTGCTGCAAAATCCCTTCTGTGTTGGTAGCGGGATGGACTGAATAAGAGATTTTTGAGCTTCTGTTTTGTCTTTGAAAGAAAAGTAGCCAAGTTATGTCTTGCTAATCCTCTTGCGTTCACTTGTTAAGGTACAGTTTGTCTAATAAGCAACTGCCTAAAGCTTTCGTTAAACTGTGCAGTGACTGGGGAGGATGTTGGAGGTGCTCAGTCGGGACCAAACCTGGAAAGCACCAGGAGCAGGTCATGTAAATGCAGGAGGAAGCTGCCAGCGCCCGTCGCCGCCTCATCTGTGCACCCAGTTTTCTAGCTGATTATTTTAATTTTTTTTTTTTTAGGACTTTGATACAGACTGCATATTTTTTAAACTGCTCGTAAAGATTCTTCATCTACTTTAATGGTGCTTTAACGAAGCAGTTAGTAGAGCAAGTAAAGCTGTTACAGCGCTCTACAGAAGAAACGCTTTTATTTGGATACTAGGTGCTTGCCAGGTCACACAGGTGGCTCGTTCTGTAGTGTGCAAGGTTTGAAAGGTGAGAAAAATCACCATCAGCTTTCTAGTCTTTATTGTTCAGAAAGCAAATTCTGTAGTGGGGTTATAAATCCTACCAAGTGCCTCTTGCTTGCTCCTCGCAAGATATGCCTGTAATTAAATTAGTCAGACTGTTTACCAAAAGGCTGCTGGAGTTGTTAAGTTTTTGCCCAGGATTGAACACAAATTGGCTATGTGAACAAAAAGCAAAGCCAAATGTGTGTTGTGCGGTCGGTGCACAGTGGCCTGGTGCTTGGAGGATGTGTGGGGCGTGCAGCAAACACGCTGTGGAGTTGGTCTGCAAAAGCGCTTCCGCTAGGAGTTCTCGCTACTTTTTGACCTGAAAACCTTTTTGACTGAAGCTTGTATTTAATGGGAAGCAAAATACTGAGTAGAACAGAAGGGACAGGGACAACATAAACTCTGTAGCTGGCTATATGGTTACCTATATTTTGGCCATGACCACACTGTAACTTGAAGTACCATGTCAAGAAATGGGCGGGAGGGAAAACAACACCCTTTTCATTTATTTTCAGCAAAATCTCAAAAACTTGAAGAGCCTTGACCTGTTCAACTGTGAGATTACAAACCTTGAGGATTACAGAGACAGCATTTTTGAGCTGCTTCAGCAAATCACGTACCTAGATGGATTTGATCAGGAGGATAATGAGGCACCGGACTCAGAAGACGATGATGATGAAGGTAACTTCCTGAAATAAGCTGCAGACAGAACTAGCGTGCTGTAATAAAGATGTGAGTGCAGTGGCGGGTACAGTGACTTCTGTGCTCTTATTTTTAAAGTGCAGACTTCTAGAACTGGGTTGGTATTAACATACTGATACAGAAGGAAAACTGTCAGAGGTTTTGAGTCTTCTTGCTGGAGCCTTCTAAGTTTAAGGAAATTTGACTAAAGATAATGGTACAAAGATACAAATATTCTCAAAATAAGTTGTTGCCAGTAGTAAAGCACTTCGGCACTACTGAATGATGCAAAGTGAGGGGACAGACACATTATTTGGCATGAAAAATTGTAATTTAACTGTTTTTCTGTAATGGCTTCAGTCCTGTGCTCAAATATGATATAATTTTTTGTTCAAAAAATGTATGTAGTTCCTTTTGACTTGACCTCAGTTGCAATCATTAATGAGGCTATTCCTACATCTTTTTCCATTGTTACCTGATTGAAAATGAAGGTCTGTCAGTGTGGGGCTACAAATTCTGGGCTGATGTGGTCGCAGGAACGGTACGCTTGCTCATCTTTAAATGTACTCGGCTGAACAGATGACTGACACACTCAAAGCTGTTAAGAAAAAAAAAAAAAACCACCCAAAATATGTTAGCAAATATGATGGGCTGTTGTTGTGATGCAGTGGCTTATGCTTGTCTGTGTTCTAAATATCCACCCAAATAACCAGCGAGATTTGGGCTGTAGCTGTTTATGACAGAGGTTTCTCAGTGTTTTCTTTATGACTTAAATGAGGAGCTGGGAGCTGCCACCGCTGGGTGCTGGGTCGTGGCTCTCAAGGGGCTGCTGACGAGTACTCGGACACATCAGAGTTCGGAAGCTTGTGTTTAAAAGAACTGAATGGAGGCCAAATAGTTGGTACTTAGAATGTGAATATAAACCCAGTATTTAAAAACAGATTAATAGATTATTAACTTGAAAACGAATCAAAGTGTTAAATCACCTTCTCATTTCTTGTAATTTGCTTAACGGAAACTGTGAAAGTGATTATATACTCCAGACAGAGAAATGAAATGAGAGAGCATCTCTTTGTAAGCATAGCTGTTTCATAGTTACTAGGAAGTGATTAAATAACAGGTAATATGTTAAGATGGTTTTGCCTTTAAATATTTTAGGGTTTGAGTCTATAGAGAAGCCTCTTGTCCCTTTCCACTAACTTCCAGCTCCTTTGCAGGAGTTTGCATTCGTAGCGGCTTCAGGCACTGAGAATTTTGCCTGAGACTTGTGACGTGAAAGCACTGGTAGCCTTTCTTCAGGGAAAAAAATTATAAAGATTAACTTCATTAAAATCATACTTGTTTCCCAAGTGTTGCATGCATTTAAAAACAAATAAAAATTAAAAACCCCCAAACCCTTCTGGAAAAAAAGTTACAACTAGCTTGACCTGACTTATACGAACTTGCATAAGGAGGAGTTAATGAAACTTAATTTTAGCATATCTGTGTAAGTGCATCCTTAATTTCAGAAGGAGATGAAGATGATGAGGATGAAGATGAGGATGAAGCTGGTCCTCCAGGAGAATATGAAGAGGAAGATGATGAAGATGATGGAGGTTCAGATTTGGGGGAAGGTGAAGAGGAGGAGGAAGTTGGTCTTTCATACCTGATGAAAGAAGAGATTCAGGTAAAGTTCGTAAATTCTGCCAAATCCAAGAGATTAAGAAAAACTGCCAACAGACCTCTGTGTCAGTTGAACCATGCAGACACGGAGTATACAAATGCAGTGAGACATTTCAGAGAGAACGCTGCCGTCGCTGAAATACGAAGTGTTGACTGGAACGTGAGCGGTGGCTGTCAGCTGGGAGGATGCTCCTGGCTGACTTCCAAGGCTTGGTTCACTTTTATCCCACCCCTGAACGTTGCAGGGTGGTAAAGCCTCTTTATTCTCTGTTAAAGAAGCCGTTCTCCCCAGCGTTTTGAAACTGCGCTACTACCAATTAAATTGTCAGAATAGAAATACATATTAAGTAGAATAAATTAATTTCTTGTGGAAAACCAAAGAAAATACCCTGGCTTTGTGAAAGAAGAGAATGAAGTAGCAACAAGTTACTGGTACTTGAAGAAAAATGAAACAAAGGAAAAGTCTGTGTTTTTGCTGTAATAAATCCTAGGGTTTTTTACCATGTGCTCAGTTGATAACGTTCTTAGTGGTGGTGTGAAGAGCTGTGGAAAACAGCCTACAGGATCTTTCAGGTAGCGAAAAAGCAAATAGGAGGAGTACTAAGAAAACAGGCATGTTTTACAAGGCTATGAATAGATTCTTGTTGCTATAAACTGGTCATGCCTAAATGCTTCTTGGACAGAAGTAAAACCCAGGAGCCTTAACTTGGTGCTCTTTTTAGGGTTTCAGAGGGAGAAGGTGTCTGGCGTGGATTTTGTGCACAAGGCTGTGTGAGCGGCTCGTGCGTTTCAGATCAAACAAACCCCGCTGACATCACTTCCACTCTTTTGATAAGAGTTTACATCCCATCAGCTGCATTTCACAGGGTGTGCAGAGAGCCTTGAGCTAAACTCTTTGGTGTTCTTCAGTTTGGTCTTGTAACTAGCGCTCATATGACTTGCTTAGAAATGTAACATCGTTCCTGCCTTAATACCCTAAAGAGGTGATGGCTGTAACAATTAATGAAGCTAAAACTAAGTAAATCTGTTTTGAAGCCAAGGCCTCAGAGATAGTTCTTTGGAAAATGAACAATATGTGACTAGGAAGATTATCAGGAATTAATCGTGTGGTCGTTAGTGTATGTACGTGCTCTGCCCGTTCGGTGGCTAGGAATTGTCAGACACAGCTGTGACAACATTAGAGGAGTTCAGAACCATGGCGCAACAAAACCAGATACTGAGTTTGTATTTTGCATTCATTTAAGTTTTCACATTTTCACTTGTTACATTGCCCTATGTGTAAAATTTGATACAGCAGATGGATATAAAAATAAGACTTCGGTTTGTCTTCAAGGCTTGACGTGGTGCCAGTAGGGCAGAGATCTTGCACCATTGTTTAATTTTCTGGGGCTGCTGATTGTTAATTGGTTTACATTTTTCAGCTATCAACTTTAAAAAAAAAAAAAAGGAGAAAAAATCCCAACAACTTAATTCATTTGCCGTAGAAACAATGATTTTGTGAAGATACTAACCGTTCTGCTTCCTTGTCCTTTAATGATAGTGGGTTAAGAGGAAAACTAAAGCTGTTTGTCGTTTCTCTTTGCTGTCGTGGCCTCTTCAGTTAATTTTGCAATAACTTACTCTTGAACTGGCGTAAGGTAGTGATAAGTGGGAAAAACAAAGAAACGAGGATACCGGGCCAGATAATGCACTGGCTGGGGTGATTAAACGTTCCGCGGTCCGTTTGGCTGCCTGACCTTGCACAGATGCCCTGTAGCAAAAAGTAAATGTGGAATGTGACCTCTGAACAGAGTGAGTGGGATTTTCTGAAAGTTCTGCTCGGGATCAGCACGTAAGCAAAACTTAAATAAATGGCAATTTTAAAAGTATTTCACAATTTTTGTAAAGGATGAAGATGATGATGACGACTATGTTGAAGAAGGAGGTGATGAGGAGGAAGAAGGTAAGTTCTCAAGTTACTAAAATTGTGACTAAAACAATAGGTTTTTTTATAATTTTCTAACTTTGCAAGTTTGTGATGTGCGCTTTAATGGTAAAAATCACTATTTGGCTGGTCTGTTTCTGAAGGTATGTGAGGTATTTTAGGATCGGTTTAAGCAAGAGCTCGAGCAGGTAGTAAAATAGCTGTGCAGTATTTGCTATTTTTTTTTGTCTGCCCACTTGTAAAATAAAGAAGAAATGACAGTTTTCAAAGTGTCTCGTTGAAGCCGTTTTCTAAAATGAAAGATACTGTATCTCCTACACAGTTAGGAATTTTAATGTTCCAACATGGAGAGGAGAGGGACTCTTCTTTCTACCTTGCAAATGTTATTTACATGTGTTTAAAATACCTTGTTTCATGCTCCAGTGGCAAAGCCCCGGCAGCAGCAGGAGCTGCTGTATCTTTTCCCTTTATCAAGCTGAAAGTGGCTTCTCCAGTAGAACTTTCTTCAGAGGCAAACTTGACCCAGTATCCTGTCCGACGGCTTAGCTAGGGAGCCTAATCAGACTTTTTCTCTCTACTCTTTTTATCAATGATTGGAACTTCTTCATTTTGTAAACTACTATTTTAATGTCAGGCGCATGCCTAGTAGTTCAAAAGCTTGCAAAATAAAAAAAGCTGGTGTGTGTGGTTCATCCTGCTTTAAGACAGCACAGCGTATTGAGTGTCTAGAACTGATGCGGAAGAAGCGGCCTTTTTGCAGGCTGATGCTGTTCCTTTGGTATTTTTTCATAAAATAACTTATTTTATTTTTTTGATACTTTAAAAAGGACCTGCAAGAAGTTAAACAGGACAAACAAATCACTCAATTCTTCTTTGCACCTTGTTTGAGATTTCCAGGCGTTCAGGGTAGGGACCAGCCTTATGTTTGATGCTCCTTCTCTGTTCTGGGCTGCTGGAGCAGAAGTTGCTCTCTCAGCAGAAGGCTTATTCTTGGGTCTTGTGCAGAAATCGGGGCACTCTGGTTTGTGGGTGGCTTGGCTGGATGCATCTGTGTGTTCCCAGTGGTAAGATGGAGGCACGCCGCATAGGAGTCCCCTGTTACTACCAGTCGGCAGCTGCTAAAGGCCCTCTAAAAAATTCTCAAGCTTAATCTTACAATGAGCTGGCTTTCCCTCTGTACTTTTCTTCCTATGAGGCTCTCCTAGAACTTCACTTTTTCTAATGGTTGGGAACTCTGTCCTCATCTTTAAACTATCCCTGGCAGGAAAGTTCTGTATTAATCCTGAAGTCTGTGTAAACTGCAGCCAAATTCTAGAATTTCTCACCAGACTAGTCCCCATCTCGTCTGTATGTTTGGCTTAACGCAGCAGTTCTTGGAGACGTATCTTGCACTTGAAAAAACTGAAATTATGAAGTAGTAATGCTAATACTTCGCTCCTTAAAAATGCAGCCTTTGAATCTATTAAGACAACAAAGCAGGCGGTCAGGATGGCTAATTAGCCAGGAAATGACTGCTGGAAAATAAATCTATTAGATTTAACAAAATTGCATTTCAGGATTTCACCACAAGAGCGCATAGTCCACGGACAGAATTAAGCATATTTCTAAGAATAAGCTCAAAGGCGTTTATGCAATAAACTTGTATCAGTTTGTCATTGGGGAGAGAGTGGAGCACGTTTTGCTTGGTATCTGCAGAAACTGCTGTGTTTTAGGCAGGGTGCGTGCAACTGCCAACGACTAAAGTTAGGGAGATGGAACAAAGTCATTTCCGTTTTAGTTCTCAAATACAGGTTAAGAGAAAAACTTTTTTTATAAATCTACTTCATATCAGTAATTGCTGTATGGAACATCCCATGCTTAGCTTGAACTTAGTTTAATGTGGCCTGTGTGAATTATGCAGTGGAATGTAAAGCGATCTTTTTTGAGAGCCATAAGCAACACAGAGATGTTATAGCAGCGAATGCATTAAGTACAAACAAACGGTAATCTATCTCAATTACCTTTTCTGCAAGTCTAACATGACGTTTATGATGTCTGAGCAGAACCTAATGAGCTGTCTGCATACCTCTCTTCCTTAGCAGAGGGCATTCGAGGGGAGAAGAGGAAACGAGACCCTGAAGACGAAGGCGAGGAAGAGGATGATTAATTTGTTATAGACACAAGTAGGACCAGACTCTTAAGTTACAGAATACGCAATAGTGATTATGCAGATCTGTATGTCTCCATGTACCATAGATGTCCCTACAGAAGATAATATGTTAACTTTTTATAGGAGAAGTGTGGTTTTACTATTCTTGCCCTTTTTATCATTCCAAATAAGATATAATAGCCTGTTAGTGAACCTATATGTAGGAAACAATTTTCAGCCCTATAATTACTGAAGCCATTGTCAAGTTTTTCCCCCTAGACTTTTATTTGGAGCTCTTTAATTTCATACAAGCTTGCTGTGTTGGTCATCATTAGCCCAGAGTTAAAGCACCCTTTTCACATGGGTTTAATATTGTGAATTTCCTTCAAGACTTTTAAGTTTTTATACTTCAAAAGCTGAACTCAGAAATGCTATGTGGCAAATTCTAGTCTCTCTTCAATGAGATGTTGACTGGAGTCTGAGTTTACCAGGGATTCTATTTGAAATTGACAACTAGATTACACCTTTATTTCAGCTTTTTAAAAGGTGACTCCTGTAATATTTTTTTCATGTCTTCTATCCATTTTGTGTTACATTGTAAAGCCTAAGTGGGTCTCAGAAGATCTTTTTCTTTTCCTGCTTGTTCAGATGTTCAGTGTTTGCTGGAGTATTCACTAGATACCTTCCAGAACGTATCTTGGCAAACGGAAAGGTTGTAATCTGTAAATTTTCTCCAAAACACGTAGTCATTGCAGGTATTAACAAAAGCAAATAATCTGTAGTTGTAAAGCATTTCGCTAGAAGTCTGTGTTAAACTTTCACTCACTTCGCTTGTGCGTTGTCATTTTGGGAATTCTGCAACAATCATGGTGTTTGGCTATAAAATATACGCATTTCTAATGCAGAAGTTAACGGGTAACTCCTTCAAGCACATTTTTTTTTTCAAAGACCCTCCCCCCCCTTTTGTAGAATCATTGAAGGGGGAAAGATGAGCCGAAGTTAGTCTTTCTTCCCAGGTCACCTTTTAAACTTTTAAAATCTGGTCGCAGGCAAAACATTCAAGTTCGTGTATAATACTAGTTAATAGTTTAGGGTTTTTTATATTGAATGGCTGCAGAAACTTGTTCCATCGTGTACAGTGGGTGGCAAGTACAGGAGACATGCAGACAAGCTTTTTTTCTAGCAGCCTGACTGTGACCAACGGGTCTTTAATAATTCTGCCCCAATGGATTCATGTTTTCTATTTGAGCCACTGCGAAACAAGTTCAGACGTAGAGCGTTCCTCTTTCAGCCATGATTTGGACTTAAACCAGTAGTCATGATATGAAACTAATTTACATTATTTCACGTAGGTACTGAACCAAATATCACACACAGCTTTATTCAAGAGACTTATTTTTATATCTGTCTTGGCTGACAATAGCTGCCATTAAACTGGGGGAGACACTGAGGGTGGGGAAGAGGGGGATTCCTGGACCTAAGGAAGAGTCAGTCACCCATACATCGGTTACCTGTGAATATTTAATAGGTATTTCACACACTAGCAGACTTTAAACGTGACTTCCAACTCTTAAATCTCAGATACTGCAGGGTTGAAATTCTGCAAAGCCCAATTTCTTGTGTGTGTGGTTTTTTTCCCCCACGAATAGAGCCTTAAATCATAGTTTCTCATGTAGCTGTAAAGCATAGCCAGCCATTAAAGGCATCTGAACGAGACGAGTCAGGCAGACGGCAATATACTTGGAAATGAACTGACTAAATGGGTTTTGCATTTTTTTTAATGAATATCTGTAAAGACACTAGAAAAGTAGTGGTAAAACTACATTTGCAACCACAATCTAAGCTCCTGTGTTTGTGTATGAATACTGAATGACTAGAAACCTTAGGTAAGTGCACATCCTATCTTGTCGTGGAGGCTCTGTGTTCAAGGCAGTTGCTTCATGCTCAGCTTTGAGATAGAAAAGTATGTTCTCCCATCTTTTTGCCTTTTTTTTTTTTTTGTCTCAGCGAATGATTGAAACCTCTTATTTATAAGCGTGTACTTTAAAGTACATCATTGTCAGGGTTTTCCTTAACTGTCTCTTACTGATGCATATAAAATTAGTCATAAATGGAAAAAAATTCTATTTTAATGGATTAAAATTATTTGAGTACCAGTCTTGTTTCAGTAAGCGAGTCCAATTTTGGCATTGGATGAGCTAATTGGACAGAAGAGGATAAACTCAGAAGGGGTTAGCAGACCTGCCCTAGGATAGGCAGATTTAAGACTTCTGAACAACTTGCAGGGTTGTGCATCAGCCGCTACGTCTAAAAATCTGAGTCTCTCACAAAACTTCTAAGTAACTTTGTCTTTTCCTCAGTGTCACCGTCTAAGTATAGTTTTGTATTTGTCAGCTTGGCATGCAATTAAACAGCATAGCATTTTTTTAAAATAAGTAATACAGAGCCTCCAGATAACTTTTGAAACTTTTTTGCTTGGTGGGTGGTCTTTTCATGCAAATATGTAAGGGTGGGTTTTATATTTTGTAGAGGTTTTGTCCTATTTTAATGCTCTTTGTATGGCAGTATGTATATAGTGTGTTTTGGTTCCTTATCAAACTCTTTCCTTAAACTTTGGAGTAACTGATTTTGTGCAACTGTGTTTTGAATAAAGCCATGACAGTGTTAAATTAAAGAAAACAACCCTGCAGCACTCTTCTGATAATTTTTAGTTGTAACAAAACATGTTTCCACCCCACATGTGCTGTAAATTTTAAATTAAAAAGTTTTCAAACCGAATTATTTCAAATAAATTGAGACTATTGTATTGGATTACTTCTTTTAGTGTGTGCAGCTGTGGAGAATGTGCTATTTCTTGAGGAATGAAGTAACAGGTACTTGTTCTGCCCTGTTACCTTTTTGTTACGGGGGAAACCTGTGCATCTTTCTGGGGCTGGAACTTGGGATTTTATGGTACTCTAGTTCTTGGTCACATTGTCACTGTTGAGGAAGGATGCAATGGAAAACCTAAAGGGATGGCTGGATTTCCAGATGAGTTCAATGTAGAAACAGTGTTGGAGCTGACAGGGCTTTTGGAAATCAATACCATTTGCTACGCAAGTCTGGTTGAGTGTTTAGAAACAAAAATGAAAATCAAGAGCCTGGTTATATTTGCTTTTCATATAAATGCTGACATAAGTGCCTGACAGCCTGAGCTGCAAGTCTAATGCTGTCCTTTTAAAGTATCTGCCTTGGTCTGCGTGGATTGCTCCTCATTCAAGAACAATGTTTTAAAAAAAGCTGATTCTCCTTTACAGTGAGACATAGCATTGTTTTTATTTTGGGATTAGTCCAGCATTCTTGGCAAAAAGCCCCTGGATGCACTTGAGAAAGCTAGTAACTAAACAGGCTTTTCTTCTATTAGATGAGTGATTAGCCAAGAAAGGGGTGGTGGTTTTCTGGGATATTTTCTTTTTTTTTAAGTGTGGGGAGAAATTGCCTTTCCATGTAAAGCCGCATATTGGCTGCTTGCTCCCTGTGCACCCGTTTGCCCACTGGAGTGAGACCAAATGGGGAACCTGAGATTTAGGGTTGTTTTTAACATAAGTTTAGTCTACCTTTTGGGGATACTGGTGGGCTATGTTTAAATAAAACCAGGCTCTTCCGCTACATGGATGGCAAATGAGATGAGAAATTCAGTGCTGTGTAGGCACGTCTTTGAAAATCAGGAAAAACTTGAGGTGTGGGCTCCTGAGCTTGTTCTGTTAGAGGCAAGCAGCTTGTTGTGACCTGCCATAAACTACATTTCTCCCTGCCACAGCCTGGCGGTTTCTCTTTGCTTTAGAACACACCTCTGCTGCTGCAGAAGTCATCCTTCTGGCTCCTGGAGGCGAGATGCTCCACACAGCTGGAAGAGGGGCTTGCAGGGCAGGGATGGAGGGAAGCCTGCCCCTCTCCAAAGGCTAAAAGCGCCCCAGACCGCGCTCTCCAGCGGAATCCCCTGGGCTCTGCTGTCCTCCATTTTGTCGCAGTGAGGGGAAGCCCCGCTGGCGGCTGGCCGCGCGGCTTCTTCCTCCTCCTCTCGGAGCTTTTGTCTTTTGTTGCCCCTTCTTTCTCTTTCCCGCCCCTCTCGGCCCTTATCTCCCCCTTCCAGTTGCGCTGCTTCCCCTCCCTTTCCTTCCTCAGGGGCAGGGATGCCTCATGAGGCGGGTGAGTGCCGAGGAGGGGACGCCTCCATCTTAACGCTCCCCCCGCGCCCCGCCTCAGCGTGAGAGCGGCGCCCCCGAGAGCGGGAAACCGTTACCACGGGGATCCCCGACCCCGGGCAGCAGGGGCCGAGCCCGCCGCTGATTGGCTGAGATTTGCCGCAGTTCCGCCTCCCCCCCCCCCACCCTACCGGGCCCCGCCTTCCCGCCCAGCAGTGTCCCCCTCACACCGCAGTTAACGGTCGTTCTTCAACGGTCGTTTCCAAACGGCTCCTCACGGCTTCTCTCGCTTCCCCCCGTCGCGGATTCGCTCCTTCATGGCGGGCAGGCCTTGAGTGCTGGCGGGGAGGAGCGCCCCGAGAGGTGAGGGGGAGGGAAGCTGCCGTGAAGGGCTTAATTTCCTTCCCAGACCAGCCTCTGCCTGTGTGTGTGCCTGCCCGCCCCTCAGGAGAGGCTTTTCCTGTCAGTTGGGGTGAGCTTTGTGCCGCTGCAGGGTGTGTGTAAAAAGCAGAATGTGGTTCCAAGTCCAGACAGAGAAAAAAAAGTATAAACGCTAATCCCAAAGGTTTTTCACAACGTCCTGCGTGAGAAGGGGTAAGTTTACCTGGACTTTGGTGCAAATGCTTGGTGTGAAAATGTGAAGAAATTCTTCCCTAGTTAAAACTCGGTAGTTAGAGAACTCTTAAAAGCATGTTTTCAGGCAGCTCGTGCTGCAACGTAGTTCCTATGTGCCCCAAATTTGGCCAGCTCTCCCAAGGAAGCATGGCACAGTTACCAGCCAAATCTGCCCGTTTCTCACCTTCATCCCCACAGTAGCTATCACGAAATTCCAGCTAAATCTGATAACAGTCCCAAAAACGATTTAGGGGACCTTTTCATGCAAGTGGGTGCCTGGGTAGAGAGGAGTGATGGTTTGGGTGCCCCCGCAGAGGGAAGGGGTAATAAACTTGCTCCTTGTTACACAGCAGCACGCAAATTTGAATGATCTGAAATCCGGTTTTGCAAGTTGTGTTTCTCAGGAAACTCTTGCGCTGTTGTTGCCTCTGCAGGTCCCATCAGGTGAAGAAATTGCTCCTGCATTACACGTGTCTTAGCAGATGGCACGCCCGTCCTGGCCATGCTTGTGCGCTGTCCTTAGACCTGCCTAGGACAGGCATTCTTTTCTGTTAGCAGCTATTTTTACCCTAGTGCAGGTAAGACTTGTACAAAAGGGTTTTCTTTCATCTGTGATGTAGCCAGGGACGAACAGAACTATCCTTTGCCATTCCCACACATTCCAAGATGATGAGTTTGCCTTTTTGTCCCTTTACTCCCCCTCCCCTCCAAATAAAATTAGTTTTAAAAAAATCATGTTGTTGAGGATATAAAACCTTGAGGGTCTCCAATGTCTGGCCTTCAGGGTGTATGCTTTCAAGTTTCTTCATCTGTATTTTTATGTGATGAAGGGGAAGCTGATATTCTCATGTAATCCCATTAATTCAGGCTTGAAGAAAAGTGTAAAGTACTGTGAGCTTTTGATGAAGTAATGAGAATTATCAGAATGAGAACTGCCACATGTAACAGTAAACAGAGCAGTGTTGATTTTGGCAGCAAGACTTGTTGCTGTATACTAAAATAAATGCCAGTTTCACTGATCATACATGTTACAAATGACTGAGGCAGAGAATGAGATCAGTTTAGAAGTTAGGAGATACAAATAATTCTTACATTATTTTTACTTCGCTGCTGAGTCTCTTAGTTGTGCTTGGGGTTGCAGCCCAAGTAAAATTACATCATATTGTAAGTACACGCTCAGGCTCTCCATTTGTTGTTCATCGATCAGCAGGACTGGCACAAACAGAGAGGCAGGGCAAACAGCTGCCCTAGGGTAGCAAAATGCATAGGATGGGAACAGAAAAAGTCAGTGACAGCAGCTGCTTTGAGCAGGATGGCAGAAAATTGGTTTCTGCAGAGCACGGCCTGGGGCAGTGAAATTTCTAGTGCTGCTCCTGTTGGGAGATTTTTCACTGGAGTTACAGCTTTATCTTCTGGGGAACACGCATCTGTTTTTTAAACTTTACAGTTCATATGGTTCAGTTTCTGCTTTGAGTGTGTCTCATTCAAAAAAAATAAAAATTGAGGAAACCCTTTCCTGATGCTTCTAATTTAACTGCCAAAAATGAGGGAGAATCCAAAAATAAATGTGCAGCCACAACAACAAACCAAAAGAAAACCACAGCATGCATAAAGGCTGGGAACTGTTGGCATGGAGGAAAAGGATTCTGTTCTAGGAAAAAAAATGACCACAGACTTCATATTTGGTTTTATGTTAGAAAAAAAAGAGATATTTTTCCTATATTAATATAGCATGTTAAAATGGTATGTTTGATGTACATTTTCTTCTACAGTAGTTAATTCAAATAAAAGAATCACATTGATGAGCAGCAAATGAAAGTTCCTCAGCTCCTCCTAGCTGAAGGATTAATAGTGTCTGTCCATTAAAACGGAGCTGTACAAACAGCCTTGAGTGTGGTCCCTGGATAGGTTCTTTGCTAAAGGTAGAGGGGGTGGTTTTACCCTGCCCTGCTCAGCGGGATGTAATTAGCCAGTTCCAGTTCTGCCTCACTGGGCAGTTCCTACGTGCCCCTTTTTATGCCTAGAAACTGCGGTGCCATGTCACAGCTGTCCCCAGGAGACCCGCAGGAGAGGAGGGGACATGTAACAACAGGCATGTAACAGGCATCATACATCTCAGATCGTGCGAGATTTGGGAAAATGAAAGCAAGAAAGAAAAGGGTCCCGGTTTAAACATAAATGACACCTCTGCATTGTCAGTGGAGTGTGAGCAGCTCCGCCAGACAGCAGCGCTTCGTGTAGCTGCCGCCAGCCACTTCCTGGGAAAGCCTCTCTCTTTCCATCGGCAATAAAGGCAGTCTGGAGAGACTGTCCTCGCTCAGTAGTCCTCACAAGTGGCTGCTTTGTATATTAAGATATTTTTGTTGTTGATTTTCACCATGGTATTTCAAAGTAAAGTGCTGTTGTGCTAGTATTTCTGTTTGCTTGATACTGTATTTTTTATTAAAGCATGATAAGGAGCACAGACTACAGGAGAACATAAAATATTCATATGCTTTTTAGAAAACGGTTCTACCAAATAATTGACAAAAAAATAACTTATCTCAAAATATTAGTTGAGGGTTTGTTGTTTTTTTTGTTTGGGTTTTTTATTTTTTTTACATTTTAAGTATAGCCTCATGACAGTGTTGTTTTAATAGTAACTTATTTTGGCAGGGGAACTGTGGCATCATGTAACCTCCAGAGCAGTAAAGAACTTAGCGTGATGATGTCTGAGACCCTTAGAGAGCTCAAAGCAGCACTGTAATGTGCAGAAGACAGTCACCTCTGAAGGTAAGATAATACACGGTTAAATGCAGTTACCAAACGCAAAATGAAGAGCAGTCGTTCCGCAGTGTGGAACAAGCCCAAGGGATGAAATTCTGGCCTGCATTTCCCCTGCAAAGGTGAGCTGGGAAAACTAGCGTGGGCTCAGATATAAATTGAGGTAATAAGCCTGTGAAACGGCGAGAAGGCTCTGTGGCGTGCGGTAGGCTTAGGAAGGTCACTCATAAATGGAAGTGTTCCCACCCAAGAGGGTCAGACCTCTTCGTCTCTTCTGGTAGAGGAGTGTCAAAAATGTGTGTGAGCTCATGCCTTTTGGGAACTTCTTTAAGATAAACTGAAAATCTCTGGGTTTTTTTTTTTTCAAGGATGAAAGATTCTGTTGGTTCTGCCAGTATCACTTGAGAAATTTAATTATATCTGTATATTTGTTTAATGCTGCATAGTAACTTTATGATAAACTCGTGTGATGTATGTTTCCTCTGATACACTCATGTAAGGGCTTTAGAGCAAATCCTGAAGGAAAGAGTAGTTAAGGACATGGGGGATACAAAGAAAATGGAACAATTTTTTTCATATCCTTCACCCTTGGGAATCTGTCTTTCATGGGAATATTGGGGACATACAGAAATAATGTTTAATTAGGAACCTAAGGTTGGAAAGGAGCTTCTGGCTAAAATCATATTGATATTAACATGTCTTTGCAGCAAGTGTCTTTCCTAATACATTTTAGAATCCCAGTTTGTTCTCCTAGCTTCGCCCCAGTGATAACTCATAGCTGTTTTTCTGCTTAAAACTACACTGAGGTATTTCTTCTACGCTGCCATTTGTTACTAGTAAGATCCCATATTACAGCAAAAAACTATTATTAGTACTGAAATGAATGACTTTGATAATTCGTGTTTCTCAAAACTAACAAGAATATTTTCTTCAATCCATCAGTATCACTGTTAGAGTATCTACACAAATAGTAGGATCAGACTTGGAAATTCAAGTAATTGAATTTGCCCTATTTGTGCAAGAAGTTGTAAGAACAGTGTGGTATTTAAAAATGCCACAAAACCAGCTAAACGTTTTACTTCTATAAAGAAAAAAATGCCTTCTGTTTAATAAAAATGCATGTCTGCACATACACACACACTCATAGGTAGCATACTCATTACATATCAAGTCATACTGAGCATACTTATTAGCTATCAACTCATTACAAAGTATCAATTAGGGTGAGAACATGAGGAGTGAGTAAGTTAAAAAGTACCCTGGATGTATTTTAAAACTTAAGAATTTAAATTTTTTATTACACATAAGTTACAATAATCTAAAAACATTAAGTTGAAAGAAATTATCATTCTTCAAACTTGCAGGGAAAAAAGTTAAGCTTTACAAAGATACCTTCATCTCCATTTCAGCCTCTGTCAGAGAAGAAAAGGAAGCTTACTGTTTAATTTCCAGGAAACTTAATCATTAGTTTGTTTATTAAGAATCAGTATTCAGCCAGCTAATGTTGTTCATCCAAGCGACATCAAGTTACACACCATTGAAGTCAAATATTTGAACTTTCTTACAGAATACTCTAAGTATTACTGAAACACAGTTTTGTTTACTGGCTTTTACAGTTAATTTTCACATATATATATATATTCATCCTTCTCTGCATTCATCATTATGGACTTATTAACAATAAATTTTACAGCAGTTGAAGTTACTTGCCTAAACTGAACAAAAACCCATTTAGAAATGTTGTAAGATTATGTTCTTAAAAAGGTCCTAGGTCTTATGGCTCCATTTCATTCTTTAACAGATGTACCTTTGATCTCCTTTATAGCTCTGTAACTTTTATATGGCTTTCTGGCTGGAAAATAAACACATGCCAGTAATGAGAACAAAAGGGTGAAATTTCCTCACCAGTGTAAGAATGGGGTCTGTTTTGTGGGCTGGCCCACTCAGGATGGTCCATGTCTGTAACTCTTTTCCATATGTAATCAAGCTATGACTTTTTCATGCCAAATATTGGGTGTAATCACACCTCCTGTGTACATCCATCCAATACTCCTGCTGAAGTTAATATAGGTCTGAAAGCTTAGATTGTACCTCTTGAAATACCTAAAGCTTTTGGTGTTAAAGATAAATGCATGTTTGGGGCTTGCTTTCTTTGAAGCACAGACTTCTTGAGATTAAAATGTTTTATCTTAGGATATAACGAGGGGTATTTCCATCTCAATTGATGTATATTGCCAGGGGTGGTAAGGTTGGTTGTTAGTGAAATCTCTTACATTAACATGTTACACAAATTAATAAGAGATGCTTTCCCTGGGAGAGCCTCTTTTTTTTAACGGAGACATCTAGAGTTACTCCTCATTCAAATCACAGGTCTGAACAGACGAGTTGTACCTTTGTAAGAATGAGGAGGGATGGAAGGAGGAAGAATACTAATGTATCTCTGCTCTGAATTTCTGAATAGCTCTAGGCTTAAATTTCTGCATAATTCCTACATTAAGGTTAAGCATTTTCACTACAAAGAAGATTCCAGGAACATCATACTATTGAAAAGCAAAAATATTTCCTAGAACAAAGTGAGGAATCATGAAGAAGATAGTAATATGAAACGCCCACTGAGAACAACGTTTAAATTTGGAAATGCTTGCTGTGTGTCTTTTACTGCAAGTCTTTTTGAAGTGCTTCAGTTGGAACTTTTGCAAATTCCCCAAATAAGGCTCTTTTTCCTTTCTCTAGTACACCTGAATTTCTAATGGTATAGAAATGTACTTTCAGTAGGAATCAACCATCAGTTCTGTATGCAAGGTTAGCGCAAATATTGTTTGCTGTGTAGAAGGGTAAGATGTAGGCTAGAAAGAGGGAAGAGATGAGGGAGAATTGCAGAGCAAGACAAGTTCTCTTTATGTGCTGCGAGGAAGAAGCTGCACCGGGAAGTCCCTGTGACACAGGCATGTGCTTAAATGTATAGTTAATACGCATTGAATAGGAATGGACTTAGGACTCTGTTCTGAAGTACTAAGAACCCGCTTAAGTCGTTTGCTGAATCTGCTCCTAAGTGTTGGAAATTACCCAGCGGTTGGTAGTATTTGGACCAATAGTACTCTTCGTTATTTATCTTTGATCTCTATAAGTGTTGGCCACACACTTAAAGTTGAGGCAATGGAATTACTCACGGATAATCTGAATTAATTCAGATTATATAACAATATAATAATAATAATTCATATTCAATATGAATTCAATCAATAACAATAATTCAGAAACAGCTAAGCATAATTAAGGAAAGTGACATAATTAAGAAAGTGAAAGCAGATACATTTATTTAAACTCAATTTGCCTTTACAAGCAATTATATGTATCTGGATTTATTATTTAGAAGACAGTTTAAAATGTATGCAAAACCTGCTGCCTCTCAGATGTTTCCAATATGGCGTAATTACAAAGAAAAAAAAAGGAACTTAGCACACAAGGTACAATCACTCAGCTACAGAATTTTTGCTTTGTTTCCCCAGCTCTTTGTGATGACTATTAGCCTCTCCACAAAAACCACTGGCAAATCGGCGAGTGTAAGGGCAGCAGTGCCCAGAGCCGGGCAGTTCTGTTCTGGCTGGAGTAAGTAAATGCAACGCTTGCATGGACTTGCAAAGACCAACAGCAGCTCCAGTTGTCTTGCATGGTTCCAGTGATAGAAAGCAGCAATAAAACCAACAAAGTTAGAATTGCTAGAAACAAGACTAACTTGCACATTGTAAATTCCCAACTCAGATGCAGTTATACCCAGTACTGATGCCTTGTAGGTGTCACTTACGAATACACTGCATCATGCTCTGGGGGAAATAACTGTCTGTCAAATAACTGTCTGTCAAAAAATACATAGCGGTGCTGTGCTTTGCAAGGGCAGAACTAAAATTTTGGTTTTGTCATGAGACACTTGAAACTATATCGGGAAATGTCTCTTTTATTCTATGATAGTGCAAGGGAAGGCATGATGGGAGAATCTCCTTTCTCTTGTTGTGGAGTGACCTCGTCTGGCAGGTGCCTGGAATGGTGGTGGGCTGCCGAGCCTGGCACCACTTAGGCTGCTGACTTTGATCCTCCTGTCATTTTGTGGGTTTGCTGTTCTTAAATATTTTTTTTTTCTCTTCATGCGTGCATGCACAGCTCTGTACAGTCCACAGGGCACCTACCTGCTATTGCAATACCACAATACCAGTATTATTGTCTCCTTTGGCACTCAGTAAATATGGAGGGAGATGGAGGAAAAAGGAAGGGGAAATTGTTAGAAAAAAAATTGCAGTTCCATGCAAATCTCCTGTTGGTTAGTCTTTAACCATATATTACTGATTCTGCCTGTAGACTTGATGGGGTCCAGGCACCGTAGGCAGGATCTGCCCCCTGTTTTAGGAAGAATGAGCACTAGAGGGCACCGTCTGCACGACAGTCCGACCAGTAACGAGCTTTGTGGTCGCTAGGGGAGAGAATCACAGACCAGTTATCTTTGAACTATCTTCTAACTGTGAAGGAGTCAAAGTTACTCTTTAAAATGGCATATTTTGGAAGGTTCTGGGCTCATCAGCTGCATTCATTTCATAAAACTTGGAATTGTAAGGATGAAAATGCAGCAAAATAAGTAGCATGTGCTTCTGTCTGTAATGAGGAGCTCAAGGTGATATAAAAAATGATTTGGTTTCACATGGTAAAATATACATAGTTTGCACAATGCTTCATCTATAACCCCTGCCTTTACAACATTCAGGAGTTATAAATAGTAGGTAATTATCTTCCCCTTCATTAGGGAACTATGACAGAAGGCTGCATTCTAAAAATATTTATTGCTTCCTGATTCACTTCAGGAGCATTTGTTCGGGATGAGAAGTTATGGACTGACGTAGCACGTTAGGATTTTCAGGGTGTGCAAGTGAGGTGTGATAGAGTCTGAGAACTCTGAGCTGGTCAGAGTAGACTTTCAGCAGGATTCTGACAGCTGAGCTCATCAGACTTGGAATTCTTAATTTTAAAGACTATCATGTGTCTTCATCTATAGTGTCAGATGCCATAAAAGTGTGTAATAGGAGGTGCAGAAGGGAACAGCTGTAAGGAGGGGTTCTACTTTTTTTAAGCTGGCAGACAAATGGCACTTGGTCCAGTGTCCTCTGCTCTTGCCAGCTACCAGAAAGCGGTACTTTAGGGAACAAGCGAGGCAGTGTGCAGTGCCTGAAAGACCTTATTCATCTAACAGCCTGGAGGAGCTTGTACTACATTGTCTGGTATGCATTCGCTTTGTGAAATTAGTACTCCAAATTTCTTGAAAAAAAAAAAAAAAAAGGTAAGTTTGCCTTCTCTTCTACATTCGCTCTTCTAAATGAACTGTCCAAAAGATTAAGTTGCTGGTCTGTCATGTTTAGGACTCGCACACTACTGAGGCCACTGGCACAACATTTTGGGGAGTATATTCTTGATAGTCTAGTAAAAATATAATGCTACATCAGAATTTGCCTCTTAGACAGAGAAAATTCAGCCTCCCTGAGAGGTAGAAGGAAGAACCTACTGTAAACAATGTTGCTCTTTCTGTTCTCTCATAAAACATTTAAGGTGACCATATTATATATCATTTAATCTCTGTACTTCATAGCCTAAGAAGAAAAAAAACCCACAACCCTACAAAACACTGTAATTATTGCACTGTTTTTTAATTTAACTTGCCCTTGAAAGGACAGAAACTCTTCTTGGGATAATGCAGGTCATTACTCCTGTGCTAATGGTTTAGGGATGCTTTATTTGTAGCACAGTCCTTCTGTATTAAAGGGGACCCCATGAAATTCCCAGATGCACTTGATGATAAAAACCCCCTTTTGGATTGGTACAAGGCTGGGGTTGCCCTGCCTATAAACTCTTCGGTAACTTGCCTGCTGAGCACACACTCTGTCACTGAAGCGATAGTAAATGCAGCAAAATCGAATACTTTTTTCACAGGTATCTTTCAAGTTCGTAGTAAATCTACAAACAGAATTTTCTTTTACTAGTCCAAAAGCATCATAGTGGTACTTTTCTTTCCAAGGCCTTCACTTCTTTTCATTTCCTTTGCCCCCAGCCCTGCTTTGTTTCCTGGTCTTACATACCCAGAGAAAAATAGAGCTGGTCTTGTGGGCATTGGTCTAGTACCCAAGATTCTTGGGTTTGGGGGTTTGTTTTCCTTTTCCAAACCAAAATATTCTGGGCTTATTACAGTTTGTTTAAAGTTTGTTTATCATGATGTATCTTACCATCATCCATGAAGGACAATTGTCCTTACCATGTTTTATGGCCGACCCTCCTCTTAGCCTATTACATTTACTAAATATAGAGGATGATTTCCTAAATATACAAGCAATAATAGTAATTAATTACATCCTTTGGGCCAGAGTAACCTCTGTAGGTTGCAATGGAGGACCTGGTCTTACAGCTAACTGCTTTATGTTTCTCTAATTACATAAAGCAGCTGTACGCTCAACAGATGCCGTCACTGGTGTATTTCTACCTGCCATGGAGTCTCCCCAGGAGATGTGCAGCCACTTTGCTATTGTCTTCTTTCTATGCTTTCTGGTGCAGGGGCTAATTACTGGGAAAATGGAGCTGTGGCTGGAGCAACATTGTACCATAGTAACTGCAGCAATTCCTAATCTGCCATTGCTCTAAATCAGACAGGAGCCAGTCCCCATGGCACAACACAGCTGCAGCTCAAAATCTGGGCCATAATGCGCATGCTAAAATAAGATAATCGAATCTTACGCTTAGGGACTGCTGGTTTCTGGGGAGGTATTTCTCCTCTCCTGCGTCTGTGAACAGCATTACAAAAAATAATGCATCTAGTGAGCTGTGTGTTACTTTGGAGCATTAAGCAATAACTGATTCTGGAAGCAGGATGCTGGACTAGATGCTGAACAGTAACTGAATGCAATATGAGAATTTTTCTCTTTATGGAAAGGTAAATCGATTGTGTTCTAACTGGAGTTGTATGTACTGATCTCTAACACAACTAAAGTGATAAGGTTAATTATTGGCCTCTGTTGAGAAGTGCCACATGCTGAGTTATCAATCTGTCTTTCTAGGTAGCTGGGGGTTTTGAGCGTCAACACCATTTCCTGTCATACCTGGGAGGTTCTTGGCAGCTTCTTATTCTTCTCCCAGTCAGGTTTTACGATGCTTATTTCATAAACTAATGAAATCCCAGTTTGGGGTTGTATGGCTGCAGGCCACAGCTAGTTTGTTCTCTTTTCTCCTTCATTGTCATTGAATTGACTTGGTTTCTCCCGCAGTCCTGACCCCAAGACAGTGTCATTTGTACAAGTACAAGAATAACAAAGTGTTAGTCCAATGAAGGAGTGTGCAAACAGAATCCCAACAACTGGGTCAGAAAGGGTTCAATTCAGGGGATGTGGTGACTTCTTGTAGAATCCTGCTCCATCTCTCAAACCCTCTGTCACCCCTCTCCTCCTCCTCCCCTCTTCTCTCATGGTTTTCATGTTTCCTGGGGATGCAAAAACACGTGTGTGTAAACAATCAGCAATGGCTGCAGTTGTAGTCAACAGCTGCAAAACTTCAGTTAATGTAAAGTTGAGGCTCACAAATATGCCAATTCCTTCAAGTTCAAGACTGTATTTAGGACAAATCCAGCAGTGCCAGCAGTTCTCTCCACAGTCTGTGACCGTAAACAAACACATTTTCATTCACTTTAAGAGCAGCAAACACACTCTGGAGATGTTCAGCCCCGTGTCTGTTGTGTACAGGAAGAAACGTTTTTCAGGAGATGTCCTTGAATCTGGCTCTTCCTTTCTCCTTTGTCCACCAGCGTCCAGATTTAATTAATTTTCCAGGCATGTCGCAAAGTCCATCTGTTTTCTGTGGGCTTTTGGGAAAGTGGCATATCAAAATGAGAGTTGCCAGCTTTCACAATTGTGTTACGAATATTGTACAAATACATCTTAAAATTGCAGCACCTGGAGTCATGTGAATGTAGGATGATTTTCACTACCATTTCAGAAACACGTCCATCAAACCCCTTTAAGCTTTAAAGGAAAGGATGATTCCAGGGCATTTTTAAATGCACAAAAGGCAAAAGGCATTCTGACAGAATCATACAGACTTCTGCATAGTTTTGTTGGAACCATCCTTATTTAAGGATGGCTACACTGCTAGAAATTTGAAATCCTAAAATCTTAGTAAGTTTGGGCTTACTTTCTACGGAATAGTTTTGATAATTAAAGTTATTAGATAGATGTAATAAGTGTTTTTAATTACACAAGACCGTTGAAGTGCATGATAGCACCAGACAAATGTGAACAGGTGTATTACCCTGGACAGTGTCAAGGATGAAACAAACGTAACTGAGAACTGCCACACCATCAATGACATCCCTGCTTCTCACTTACCCCCCGACGCTGCTATTTCACTCTGCTGCATATCTTCATTATATCCAAGTGTCTTTCCTGTGGGTTTAACAGCAGAAGCAAAGCCTGGCACATTGCAACATTTATCACTCAGTAAAACTGGTTCTGGATTTTAAGGCACTGCCGTCAATATGGTATTATTTCGGCATGTGACATTTACTAAATGCTGTCCAACCAGTTAAGAAAGATTGTTCCTGGCCGGAGGAGCTCCGGAGAGTATAATCTCTTTTGTAAAAGCACTTTCCTGTTCTCCCTGCTTCTGGGCAGTTTGAGGAAATGCAGTTTGAGGTGGCTGCTGCTCACTTTGGTCCAGCCTCAGGAAGCAGCTGTGTTTTGACCCCACCCAAGACACAACGTATGTTAACACCTGTGAACAGGTGACTTTCAAACTTACATTAAAAGCAAATGTTTTAAAGAAAGCATGCTTAATGAAAAGTAGAAAAATCACCTGTTCACAGGCCTGGGATTGTTCTTTTTGTGTATTTCCACTATCATTATTAGGATATTCACAAAATCAAGGTTCCCTATACCAACAAGAGAGGCTGCCACTGAGCTGGGCCTAGGAAGTGCAAAAGACAGATCAAAAAACAAGAAGGGGAGAGGAAAGCATAAGCTGATGAGGAAAACTTCTGACTCTGTAAGCATGTTTTTTTGATGGTATGTGGGTTATTTCATTTTGGGAATAACAGATAAAGGGTTCAGTCCAGACCAACAAGTATACTGCAGGCATTTTAAATGGACACTGGCACCCAGCATCCCCTAAGTATTTCAGTATATCTGATAGGGGAGCCCTAGAAAACACGTGGAAATGCTGGAGTGGGGTTCAGATATTTACTGACTGCTAAGTTGAGATAAACAGGAAAATTATAGGTTAAAAACAGTGAGTGGAAGCAACAATGGCAACACAAGAGTTGCCACACGCGTTCATGTACACCCTTTGGTGTCCCATGTGAATAGGCTTTCCTTTCAGTTAATATAGTTAGGCATTTTCATAATAAGATTCCATGCCTGTGGTCACGCTGCGACCATTTCCTTTGGACCCCAATGTTTTTACACAATGGATTGACTGCATGTATTCTGATTTTGTGTGAAAGGACAATGAAAAATGGACCACCTTGGGATGTTAGCACAGTGCTACAGTATCATCACTGTCTCCTGCAATCTCTCTGATGGGTATATGAACTCTAAATAACATCAGGGACCACCCTTTTTTACACCAGCTTTTGGAACTGAGGAATGTATGTACTGGACGTGACATTCGGTTGATGCTGGGTTGCATCAACAAGGGCATCACCTGCAGAGATAAAGAAGTCATTATCCCACTCTGGAATATGGCATTCAGTTTTGGTCCCCACTACACAAAAAAAATGTGGACAGGTTGGAGAGGGTCCAGAGAAGGGCCACCAAGATGATCCAAGGCCAGGGAAGCTGCTGTAGGAGGAAGGGCTGAGAGAACCAGGTTTGTTCAGCCGTGAGAATAGAAGGCTTCAGGGAGAGCGTATCAGCACCTTCCAGTATTTAAAGGGTGGCTACAAAGAAGATAGAGACTCGCTTTTTACAAGGAGTCATATGGGAAAGAGAGGGGTAACGGGTACAGGTTACTCCTGGGGAGATTCTGATTGGGCACAAGAGGAAATTTTTTCACAGTGAGAACAACCAGCCACTGGAATAATCTCCCCAGGGAGGTGGTGGATTCCCCAGAATTGGACACTTTTAAGGTTCATCTGGACAGGGTGCTGGGCCATCCTGTCTAGAGAAGAAGAAAACCAAGCAGTACAAAAATGCTCAATACTTAAAATCAATACTGTTAAGCCTTAGAAACTGTGTAACTATCATATATTTTAACTTAAAAGCCTGTCTCGGAGACGCAGATGGCACATACCTAATAAAAAACAGCTGGAAGTATGATACCATCATAAGAGGGCAGAGCAAGACAACTTTTCATTCACCTTCCCATAAGCTTCATGCAGGGAGGGCAGACTGAAATCAGGTTGGTGGCAGCTTTCCATGCTAAATTACATGCATGTAACTTCCCCAGAAGGCAAAGGACGGGCTTCAGACTGAGCAAGTTTTTAGCCTGAAGTAACTTTGCCTGCCGCACTCTAACAGGCAGTTGGACGACAGCAACGTTACTCTGCACTCGGTCACTTCATCGAAAGAAGTTTGAAAGATGATACCACAACCTACTGCTCGGACACAAAGATTGAATGAACAAAGAATTAATCAAATCAAATGAATGAAAAATGAAAAGGATTTATATTTTTTAAAAATTAGTCAAAAAGAACAAGTCAAAATTGAGGAAATGGAAATGCTTTGGCTCAGCATTTCTGACAGCATCCCATAAATGACCAAAAAAAAGAGAAGGCAAACTTGCCAGAAGGCAAGAAAGGAACTGTAACAGAAAGGGAGGAACACCCAAGAGCTTATTCAAACTATGCAAATGGATTTAAAAATGAGAAATCCAGCACAAACGGATATAAAGACAAGGAGTATACTGCGCGATATAAATGCTCTGTAGCAGTTATGGCTCTCTAGGAATATTAAGAGCATGTAGGCAGAAAAGTGAAAAGCTATTTTGTTAAGTATAGGAAGAAATTAAAGATAGAAAATGCAAGGAATCAGTGGTCTGAATCTGACAGAACACGGTGTTTTTATGTCAGTTCTTACACTAGGTACCATGGAAAGTTTCATGATACGTGAGCAATGGCAAATATAAAATTTTAAATCCAGCACCTTGCTTTTTACCATGTTAAGACCAATAATTTGTCACTAAAGTCTAGTTCCCAACTGAATGAGACCAGTCAGCCCAGTACTATCTAGCTCCTGACGGAAGAATAAAATACAGAGCCAATTTTGACACTTGCTGTGATCAGTTGATACCCTGAAGCATGAAATTTGATTACCCTTCTCTTAAAAGGCATAACGGCTGATGTTATTAGTGGTCATAAAATTATCCAACCTTTAAAAATATCACACCACAGTATTTGACTCTATGATATCTCCCAGATCAAAAAGGAGAGAAAAACACCCAGGATTTCATATTAAATGATTGTTTTTATTATTCAGTCCTGTCAGATGAAGGGATATACATTTACTGTAATTGCAATGCAAGAATTGTACTGCTGCTTGTGTTTCTGCAGAGCACTAAAATTAAAACTCTCAACAGGTAGGAAAGAAAGGTTAGTGTCATTCTAAAGAAGGAGCTGAAAGCTCTTATTCATGTCCCTACAGCTGGACAATGATAAAACCAAGAAAGCAAGTCAAAACTCCTGATTCAAGAGAGAATGCACAACAAAGCAAAGTAATTTAAAGATAACACAACTGTAATGTTGATGAATCCAGACATTAAAAAATCATGAATAAGGCCAATAAAAGCATAATACTGGTGTTTGAGTAAGCACCATGACCTTGTTTTAAAATGTTTACTCTGTAGCTCTAGAACCTGGGATTTTTTTCCTAAATAACATGATCCCAGCTGCTGCAGATTTCCCACTAAAAACTGCAAGACTTCAGATAATACTGACAACGTATCAGTGGCATAGATGAGAAGGAATCCAGCTTTCCTGATGCATTCCTGATCCCTGATGCTGCCTCCCAAGAAACTGTGTCTTTTCTTTCCTGTGACTTGATTTTTAGGAACCTGGAGGGAAAACTCCAGAAGGAGTAGCCCTTCCATTTCCTTCTGGTATCACTTTCCTACATCTCCAGTAATATAAATAATCTTGTAAGTGATATAAAACATTTCCAAAAAACATACGTTGAAAGCATGAAGCACTCAAGATCCTCTGCCCAAACAAACTCCTTCCTTCCCTCACTCTCTGCATTTTGGTGAGTACTCAGGCAGCCTCGTCATTTGGATAATTAGAGGGTGGCAGATGGCTGTAAATATGTTCACAATCCTTCTTATCCAGTTCCCTTCTCTCTGGCACCCTCATTGCTCTACCCTGTAGCAAGCACCTGGTCTGTTCCAATTTGAAGAGTCTCCCTTCTACTCTCTTGATCTAAATTGGCACCTCTAGTTTTTATTTTCCCTTTACATGAAAAGGAAAGTTCTTTGGGAGTGTTTTGTGCCAGGTAATACTTCCTCACAATCGCTTTTACCATCGGTTAATTAATAATGTGCTCCCTCCTGTCCCGTAGCTGTTCCAGTGTATAAGCATCAACTTCCTTTATGCGGGAATGACTGTCATTGAGCATATGAAGATACAGATCACCTGCAGTGAATCACAAGGGCGGAGCAGCTTCTTCCTATTTTGAGAGCAGAGATCTCATGCCTGCCCCTTGCATAGGGCTAAATGGCACAGAGTGAGGTGATTCATCCCAAGTCATGCACTCAGGAACTGGCAGAGTCAGCATTTGAACAACAGTTCTGGCTTAAACAGTCCCCATCTTCCCTGCCTCTGCTCTTCCTGGCACTGAATCACCTTTGTATTGGAAGGTAACTCTGATCCTGTTACTTCATAGCTCAGGACTGCCCCAGTCTTGGGGCCTAAGCCCATGAGATGTCCGCTTCATTCTTCCCACGCAGCCTGACCTGGATCACTCCCCTTTATAGCCCTGCACTGGTGCTTCGCTTCCATCCTGTAGCTTTGTGACAGATGGCCAGTGGATATTGGGGGTTTCTTACACGGGGATAGAAGACATCTGAGAGGCCTGCATTATCCCTGTATTATTGAAAGGAGCCAAACTCACCATCTTGACAGGTCATCTGGTGCTAGTATCACTTTCTGCAGTTGTCATCCCATTGCACTGCAGAATGTTTCAAGGCAACAGTTCAGACTTTTGGTGCATGCTACCTCTGCCCTTGAAGGGGACCCAAGACTCTGGGTAGCCCTGTGAAAGCTGGATCAGGAGTGAGCCCACCAGTGCACTGTAGGTCACAACAGCCACCTTCACCAGCTGAGCCAGAGGGGGTTGAAACCAGCAGAGTGGGGCCGCTGCTACGCCTACCCTGCAGCTCGGGAGGCCGGAGCCAAGCTTACCCCTGGAAACCAGTTCAGGGTGGGCTTCCGAGGAAGCAGAACTGGTAGCCATGAAATGCAGGGGCCTGCTGCCTTGCACCTCGTACTGCCCTGCACAAGGTACTGCATTTCCTAGAGCTGGCCTTGACGCTGCATGCCTACTGCATGAGCACAAACCTGTTCCTGTGCTATTTCACACACTCCATTGAACAGAAACTTTAGGAGGCAGATATTTATTGAGGTTCAGATGAAATGACAAGAATTTCTGTATGATGAGAGCTTCACGTGACCAAGTATCTTCTTTTTTGCCTCTGAATTCGTGAATATGTGATTTAAGGCAGGGTGTTTTTTCTTTGTAATGGAAACATTTCTAAACTGCTAAGCAGTAAGAAAAGGACGGAAATATGTATAGAAGGCAGTGTAAAAGGGGAAGTTGTTTTTAAGGCATCTTAAAATACAGACAGTGACGTTTCTAACACTAAAGAATAAACAAGGGCACAAGCTGTCTGAGTGTCTGAGGAAAGCTACAACAGCAAAAAATTTTGAGTCACTGTAAGGGTGATTGAATTGTCAGAGGAAAACCACTAAGAGATGATACATGTATTTTTTTAGATTTTTAAATGCACCCATTTGAGCTGTCACCCACATTTTGTATAACAAGGCATTATCAACTCTGTTCCATGCAGCAGATGCTCCCATTTGCTGAAGTGTGGGAGACTCTGGCCCTTGCTCTCCAGTCTGTTGGGTCCACCTGTGGTGTGCGCTAGAGTTCATTTGGTTATTTTAAAAGAGTTCAAATCTAATCCTTTCAGTGGGAGCTTGTGACCGTATTTATGAATGGGCACCCATGGTGCTCCTTCTGCCTTAGCTTTGCTGATGATTCCAAGTAAGATGTTCCCCAGCTCTAAAATCCACTTTCCTCACAATAAAAGGCAATCTTTTGTATCTTTTTAATCACAAAAAAGTCAACATTTAACCACATCATTCGTACAAAAATCCTAGATAAATACAACATCGTATGCTGAAATTGTACCAGGAATTATACTGGTTTGTCTACATTTTCACATTCTTTGCCACTTTTTTTAGTAGTAATGCACTCTACTAGTAGTAGTGACAGCTACCTCGATCTGCTGTGAGGGATTCTTTGGTTCTGTGAGGCAGATTCTAGTCGGCAAACATTGTAGAATTACTCGTACACACCAGAAGAAAATGCTGTCTTTGGTTAAAAGGATGGATAATAAGAAAATAAGACTTTTGTATGAAAAGTGCAAAGGGTCAGATACAGTGTAACGGAGGCCAACAGAAAAAGATGGACAGGTCGGTAGATGCAGGTAGGAGTAACTCTAGAGATATCTTTCATGGGAAAGATACACCAGCAATAGTTGAGAGCAAATCAGAGGCTGTTTGTAATTAATCTGGGTGTCCACAAAAGTCATTGTGATTCCAAGGTGCACACAGAAGCATTGTGTCGTGGAGCAAGCTGCTGAGTCTGGTTCACCTCATGTCCTCTTCCTGTTCCAGCTGATTATGTCTTTAGTTCCTGTCCTGGGAAGCAAAGGATTGGTGTTCCAGGAAATATGACAAATCAGCTAGTTGCTCTGGTTCCCTGAGTCCCAGTCACCCATCAGTTTGCTAAGGAGCGGGAGCGGCTGTCCTTCACTGGTGTGTGGTGTTGAAGAGCTGCCTGGTTCCATTCCAGAAGTGGCTGCAGTCCCCGCAGTGATCAATAACCAGAGTTTATACCTGATGACAGATCTCTATTCTAGACTAAATTTCTGGAGAAATTAACTTTACTATTACATAACAGCTGAGGAGGCTGCTGCTACAAACCATTCTTTTCCCAATAGCATACAGTCAGATTTATCTGTGATTTTGCCTCGTGTTGACTATTTGGTAGGTTAACTCTTCACTGAAACCAGGGAGAAAGCAGATGGCAGAAGGCAAATTTGCTTAGCTTGCTTGAACAAGGAGACAGATAAACTGATTTTCCTAATTATATATTTGACGTACAGAGGCCAAATGTTATTTTTGTGAGCCAGGCTTCTTGTTTACAGCACTTTACCATTTTGCTTTCCTGCCAACAGACATAAACCTTACAAAGTGACCCTGTGGCCTATAAAGGATCAGAAAGCAAGCAGCCAAGAGCAGGCATCCAAACTATGCTCTTCCAAGAACCTACATGATCTTGCATGCCATCTCATGATTTCTGAGAAGCATGACTCCCAGATTGAACTGCAAAAAAAGGTAGACAGTGCTGAGATTATATATAGCAGCAAGTGGGTTGGAAGGAAGAACACTTGGCTCACAGGAAGTGGGAGGCTGTTCTGAAGAAATCAAGTGACTTATGTTACAGCATAAACAGTAATGAAACCAGGCTTGTTTCCCAGTTGCTGGCTCTAACCTTTAGGCAATGCTGCTTCTCCATCTCAGACACTCAGGCTCTCTCAACACTCAACATCATCAGTATTTTCCTCCCTGCTGAGACTTGTTTGGGTATTACAACAACAGGCACTAAAGAAGTGCTGGTGAGATGAAGGAGAGCCCCTGCTAAGGTTAGGTTTGGTGTACTCTGTTTGATTCCTTGCCCTCTGCTCTGTCTTCTTCCCCACTCACACACGAAGATCCGCCCCTCAGGGAGCGAGCAAGCTCACTGTGCACACTAAAACATGCAGGATCCCACGTGTTCCAAAGGGCTGAGACCAACCTGAAGCTCACGGTCTGCCCAGCAGTCAGGGAGTAATGTCTCCATGTCTCCAGCGTGGAGTAATGTCCATCCAAGAGTATCCTATTTTAAAGAGGGGATCCAACAATCCACACTAAAAGTTATGATAGGATATGAACTAGATGCAACCAGAATTATGCATGTGCTTAAGGATCAGCAGCTTAATGAAGAAAGGAAGATATTCTTGGTTATAAAACTGTCCTTCCATTTTGTCATTAGCCACAGGACTTCAGCTGCTGATGAAAAGCTTTTGCGTTAAAATTGTGATGTCCTCAGTCAGTTTATGAATACTGAGAACACAGAGGGATCTAGCAGAGCCATCTGCTCATGAATTGGAACGCCTGGTTGGGAAAAGGTGAAGTACCACCTTTCCCTGAAGCACCTCTAGCTGAGATTGTCTAGCTGTCTCTGCTGTTTCTCTACCCCCCGGCAGTTTCCCTGTCCCACTGGATCTAAGATGTCTGATCTGATGGCGAGGGGGAGTATCTTCAGCCTGATGCCATATGATCACATGGCTATCAAGAACAGGAGGACCATTATGCAAATTCCCAAGTTCTCCGTTGTGTCTGCCTCACCACCTGTCTCAGCTGTGAGCTTGTCGTGTCCCTCGTGCCACTGTATTTCAGCGCCCCACAAGCTGCCTCGCGAGGAGTCTCAAGGGAAGTCACCATCCCACGGCTTGCATTCACAGCACCCATCATCACCATCACGCTGATGTTCTTACAGTCAATCCAGACCCTTTGCTGGTTCTCTTAGGCTTGTGAGGGCAAGGTGAGCAGATTTTTGAAGAAAAATATTAAAGATACTACTCTTTAGGCTCTCCATGGATGGACAGAATCATCTGCCACCTCATAGCCAAAGGCTGCCTGCATCCTTCAAAATAATAATTCCCGTCTAGGGCATTTGCATTTTTCCTCTTTAGATAGTTCCACTATGCATTTGCCATGACTAAGTCCATCTGTTGAGAGTTAGTCCTTTAAATAATTACATCCACATCTCTGCTGGATAGTTCCAATTAATGCCAGTCCTTTGCACACTGTTCAATATCAGACTGTAAGCTACTAATTCTTACAGCTCTGAATAATACCCTCTGTCTGCCTATCATGCATGTATGAACTCTTTATTCTAACCACAGAGCTATGAAGTGTCTCCTTTCTGTCAGCCTGAAGGGAAGGGTTTTGGAAGAAGCAATAATCATTTATATGCATAACTCTGAAGCCACTGGTGTCATGAGGGGCTGATCTCCAGCACTTTGAACTCTGGCTTGTCTGACCTCTCCCAAATATTCAGAAAAGTTATAAAGATTTTTTTTTTTAAAGTTGTCTTCCCTTTGAGCAGGGAAGAGTTGTTTCAAAACAGAGCAAAAGAGTTGTTTAAAAAATTAAAAATTAATGCAGTGGAAGGCTTACTATAGTTTTTCGACCCTTGGGGACATTTTATAAACTCAAACAAAATAGGTATGTCTGAAAATAGAGCAGATGATTTGCCATTCTTGTGCCACGCTGATAGAAACATTTCCAAAAAGTATAACTAGCTACAATTTTCAACTTTTTCTCTACCAGATGTCATGTTAAACAGCAGAAGTGTCAAAACACCACCTCTGACCCCACACGAAGGGAAGGAATACTAGTGCTGGGGAGGAGGGATGCTCTGAGACTTATTAGTAACTCCCATGAACAGCTCTTCTCGTTAACGGGCTCTGCCTTGAACATGAACGTGTTGTGCATTGAATGCTGCTTAATCAATCCCTCCGCATCCTTTTATAGGTGGATGAGGGATTATTATCTTCATACAGACAGGGGAAACTGGGACACAGAGATCAAGTTTCTTGGGCAAAGTTGCCAAGGAATTAATAACTGAGAAGCTGCCGTCTCTGAGCTGTGTTCCTGGAGCCTGGTCTCACCCCAGTGGACCGGAAGCATTTTTGAAATACCGACTGCTTCGTGCTGAACACTCGCTGCACAATTCATACCACGTGTTCTAGTTCCTGAAGACAAACACTTGATGGCAGGAGACAGGCTTCCAGGCTTGTCAATACATCTCTCATTACAGTCTCCACTAGCCATTGTAGTGTCTGCTATTCCCAAATCACTTGGGAATATATATATATATATATATAAAAGTATACATATAAAATATATGTATACAGATATGTTATATAGATCTGTTTTTTCATCGCTTTGCTTTCCCTAATATCATCTTTTATGCCAGCTGCCATTTCCTGACTGTCAGGGGAGAACCACTTTGTCTTGTGCTCCAAAACAGATTTGGAAAGGAGGTGCAGAAAGCCCAGGATTCTCCCAGATCCCCTCCAGGGAATAAAGGAGGAGGAGAAAACTGAGAAAGGGAAGAGTGGGGAAACAGGGGAGTCTGTCTGACATCCGCCCTGGATATCAAGCATCCAGAAGTCAAAACCAAAGCCCAGGAGATGCCCACAGCTGGCTTCAGCTTCCTGCAATCCTCTGCTTCCACCAAAACTCAGACAGGACAGGTTTCTCCCGGAGCTTTGGCACCTGGAGATGGCCAAAGGTGACATTAGCGGAGCGAGGGACTGAGTGCTCAGTGGTGTTGCCCCTGCGGTTCTGCTGCCTCTTTGCCTGTGCCTGGGGGTTCCGCTCTGCCCACCCAGCACCTCCTGCGACACAGGAGGGAAGTTCAAACCCAACAAAGCCTTAGCCCGGACCCAGGCGGCCAGAGGGGACAGGGATAGAGGTGGAGACATGGGCTGGAAGTCTCTGCTTGCCAGGGAGAGAGGAAATATTAGCACCTGCTCGGGAGGATTTGGGAAGAAGTATGGTTACGTGCTTGTTTACCCCTCATTTGGCAGGCCTGAGAGACGGTACCCGCAGGCGTGGAGCCATCAGCAAAGTGACAGGGTGGTGGCAAGGCCACTGCCAGTGGATGTTCAGGCAGGGATGCTCAGTGGTTGTGACCTGGTGACATTCAGAACAGGCAAACAGAGGACTGTCTCAGCCAGTAACAGCCCTGTGTGATGTACTGCTGCAGGACTGATCTCCCAAAGATGAAGGAAACTGCGAGTCAAAACTGACAGCAAAAGATTTCACATGGAAAGACACAAATTAACATGGATAAGTCTGTAAAAAGACCGTATTAAGTTGCCAAAGAGCCATAATTTCTCCTTCAAGAGAGTCCATCTGGCACAGACTCAGTGCAAAGACGGCAATTAGAACAAAAAAAGCAATACGTAACAAATAGAAATGAGGAGATGGAGGGATTGAGAGCAATTATTATGGATTAGTTTTATGAAGTGCATGAAATACAGAAGGAAAAAATGCAACTTAAGACAGAAATTCCTGGCTGTCAGTTTTAAGGGCAAAATATGGTGTATTTAAAACTGTATTTAGAGAAAAGAAATCCTAGGAACAGTCCAGGACTTATAATATATGGAGACACTGACACTGTTCATAATTATGCAGAAAAAGCCAGAAATTTTTAATAAATACTTCTCACTGGATTTCAGAAAGGATCCAGAATTGTGTGCCAGAATCATACAATGATGATGCACTATTTTCCAGTTCATTAGTAACAGATAACGGCTCAGCAGGTCTTTTTAACTCCAGTCTCAAGTATTGATATTTGAAGGCCTTTTCCTCTTTCTTTCTCAGATGTTAATCCCAGGGACAAGAAGTGTCTCCGTGCTGATGTTTGTAGGTATAATCCTGAAACTCGTGAATCCACAGCTGCTGGATTTCTGGCTTCCATGTGGTCATAAGAGGGAAGTGCTAAACGCGCCCTTTTCGGGCAGTTTTTGTTCATGGTTCACAGTTGTGTTCCCAGTACTGATCACGTAGGTTCTGAGGAAGGGTTGTAGCCTGTATGTGTCCTGCCACACATCTTCCTGCTCGGTGTGCAGAAATTGCCAGTCGAAGGGCAGAGACCCACACTGCAAGGCACCACACAACGTATCACAAAACAGAATTCCTTCCTAAAGAGGTGCAAGCACACACAAATATTCATACACGCATATTCCAGGGATACATTTACATCTGATCACTGCACACGTACATCTGACATACAATAAGACTGAGGTTTTTCCTTTTTTTCTTTTTTTTAGGGAAGTGGGTCTGTTTTTGTTGAGCTTTAATTTCAAAATCTGGTTGGAACTTGTTAAGTCAATAATTATTCTTGTGAATGTAGGTCAAACTATTTTCTATTTTTTCCTCTCCCTCTTGGGACTTGGAAGAGGATTTCAATACTCCAGTACTCCAAGGATAGAAGCACCGTGCTTTCCATTAGGAAGAGACAACTCTAAATAACAAAGCAGAAACACTTCCAGATAAATATACCCTTATATGCTTACGTAGGTTTTCCTATAGAGCAACTTCCCTTGAAGCAGGAAATTTGCAGAAATAAAACTGTCTTCTCAATACACTGCAGTTCTCAAAGGAGTCTAAGATTTTCACAAAATGTACTGAAAAATGGCATGTTATGGTAAGTGAGTTCAGTGGAAGTGCATTCCGTTCTGGTGAGAGCTGTTCTCCGTGGCAGATAGCTGCCCATTTACATGCACTTAACAGGCAGTAAATCCCTGGCACTTCTCTGAGCAGGTAATTTACAGGATCTCGACGTTAGTAACCTAGTTGTCAGCAGCCCCTCTATGATCAATGGAAAGATGGGCATCTCCAGAGGAACGTTTTATTTCAAAAGTTCGACCGTCCACATCAAACTAATTGCCCCATGGGGGTAAAATTGATAAGGCACAGAGTCATGCTTCACTGTAGCTCCAGGCCACCCTCTGCTCCCCAGCCCACATGACGGGGTTTTCATCTACACCTGCTCATACAGGTGTCCAGAAAAAAATTCGCCCAGCTCCAGTAACATAATGGAGTGCATTTGAATCCCATTGATTTTATGCTAAGTGTGTGCTGAACATATTATTCCACCATATTTTACCATCATAGTTGGTGTATCAGGGGGGCTATAACTTTACACCTTTTGCAGAAATAGATCTCGTCTTATCTTTTTGAGGCATTTGCCTTATTAGAGAAAAAAAAGCAAAAACTTCTGCAGTTTCCTTCATCAGTGACTGCAAGAAATACTTCTGCGCAGCAGGAACTATCAGCTGTACCAGAAAACTGTATTTATCCACCCACCCCACCAGACAGAACCCTCTGGCATGAGTCACAATTGTTTATGCTCCGTTCTGGGGTTTGGGGGCTTTTCTTTTTTTTTTCCCCTTAATGCAGTGGAAGGCTCCAAGACTGGAAACTGCTGGAGAAATATGACTTTATCCACCATAATTTTATTATTGTGAACTGCTTTTGTAAGATACAATTCCAGGATGTGGACCACTGCTATTTAAACAGCACAGGCCTATTTCTTCCTTATACCAAAGTCCTTTACCTCACTCCAGCAGTGTAAAAGTTGCCTCCAAGTGTGTATAAATTCTATTTATAGCCACCAAAAGCCTCTTAATGGTCGCCTTCTGCTTTAAAGAGGCCTTGCAGTAATTCAGTTTTGCAGCTGCTGTCTGTACCTGGCCTGTTACGTTTGCTTTGAGTTACTGATTCTGAAGGGCGTTAGCGACCTATGAAAATAAGAGATGGGACTGAATTCCACGGAGGGTACCAGTCTGTTACAGCACCATCCGAGCAGCACTGGCTTCAGCAGTAACTGTTATACGTGGAGATCAAGTGTTCCATCATCGGTGTCAAACAAGGTGGCAGCCACCACAGAGGTGTCGCCAAAATGGTGGCCAGACATTCCCAGCATCTGTAGTGCAAGCAAGATTGTCCCATTCCTCCTTTTCCCTCCCACTTAAAATTGTCGGGGCAAGGCTAGAAGGAGCCTGATCTGCCTGGGGCGATGACAACCACAGCAGCTCCAGCTCCTGGTGCTGGACATCTAGGTTGCGTGTGCCACACGGTGGACAATGCACGCAACCAGAATTCCTTGCAGTTGACTTATCCTCAGCTAAATGACTATTAAAGACCAGAGGTACAGGACTGCAGGGGTCCCTGTGTCCTTGACGCTCGGAGGGGTTCTCACCATAACCATCCTGATTTCTCACCATGGGGGCCACATTTCTTCTGTCCCTCCAGTTTTGCTAAGTGGAAAGAGAAGGTCATGTGTGTGCTGGAAGAGGATAGAAAAACCACCATAAGAATTTCAGATGTGCTGGTTTGTTTTCTTTGTTTTTCTCAAGAAAAATTAGGACAGTGTGAAAATGATCTATGGGCCCCAGCTATGAGGCTGTCTTCCCATCTCCAAAAAAGACCCACCAGGATGCAGAGGGGAACGCAAAGCAAATTAACTACAACTCCCTTGACGCACTGCAGAAGAATTTAAAAATGGAAATATTTGGGGTTTGCTTCGTTTGACAAAAAGCCCAACTTTTTCTGTGGAAAAATAAATTTATAATATGCATTTTGTCATTGTTTTCATCAAAAGTGGCTGTGGAAAATCTTCAATTCATACCCCACCCCCTGGTGTTGTTATTGGGGTTATTGGCCCCCTGTTGATACTGGGTTTTTTTGTTTGTTTTTCAAACCTCTTTTCCCAGCCTGTTGTGTACTGATAATACCCCAGGCATTTCCCAGGTGCCTCGCCTTTATTTCTTCAGAAAGGCAGAAGAGGGAGGAGAAGGGGGTTTGCCTGTCTTTGAGCTGGGGAGGTGGAAATAACCCAAAAAAAGCCTCTTTGGCTCAGCTGCTGGACTAGGTGGGTGCTTGGGTGCCTCCACGCACCCGGGGTTCCTCGCGCTGCCACTCTTTATTTGGCCGGGAGCTGGAGCGAGACGGGTTGGCTGCGGAGAAGGAGAAGGAGAAGGAGAAGGAGAAGGAGAAGGAGAAGGAGAAGGAGAAGGAGAAGGAGAAGGAGAAGCAGGCAGAGAGGGCGAAGGGAAGCGAGCTCACTGCCTGCTGAGTGGCAGCTGACGAGGGAAGCAAAACAACACTCACATGCTCATCGGCATTTGTCAAGCAAATTGCAGCTATTTCTGTAGGAGACACTTTGCCTACATCTTAACTAAGAATCCAGGGCCCGAGCTGATCTCCCTGCAGTGCAATGAGAAATAGTTCTTCTCAGCCCCCCTTCTCCCCATCTTGCATGTGTTTTTAAGGCGCAGTTGTGCATAAGCAAGATTTCTTAGCCATTAACAAGTTTCAAAATTGTTGTTTTCTGTGCTGCTCTGCCAGGGTGCTCTTTATTCTTATAATGATACAATATTTTGTCTCCAGAGCTGACATAATTGACGCACTGGACAATACAGCTGGCCCTTTCAGGGAATGGCAGACTTGTTGCTCCTCCGTTGGCCAAGCATGCCCTCTTTGTGCAGCGTTATTCCCGCATGGATAGACCCACAAAACCGGTGTGTGATGGACAAAGCAACGTCTGTGCTCTCTTTGGCTTTGAAGCTCCATTAGGGTTCATTGCAACATGCCAATGTTTTGGGAAATGCCATCAAAGGCAGGGGACTGTCTAAGGGGCTGGCAGGGAGGGGCAGAGAAACAGAGGTGGAAAAAACTAGCAAGGGGTAAGGAGAGGTGATCAGATGCAAGAACAAGGACAGGAAGGGGAGCTGTGGCTCATACTGGAATGGTGAGACGATCTTGGAAGTGAAGACCAGAATGAATGTCCACAAACAGATACTTTGGGAAACTAAGTGATTTGTAGGACAAGAAGGGAAAAAGCAGAGGTTTGAGAAATGGGGTTCAGGGAAAAAAAAGAGTAGTTAGAAGTGGAGAAAAGTGGTTGCAATGATATTCCACTTTGCCAACAACCTTCATTTTTGGTGTTTTTCTTAAATCATCAGGCTCCTGGAGTCATGCAACTAAGTGAGATTCCCAAAAAGCTAGAGACATCAGCAGGCAAAAAGAATTCTGTATTGATTCTCTAAAGCTCTTCCTTTAAGCCGATCTCATCTCAGAGGGTTTGTAATTTCTATTGCTTCACTGGTCCGGCAGAGACAGTTGTCAGTCATTTTTTAGGTTACTGCTTCTGCTTTTCTAAGTTCTGCATGAGACTCAACACAGAGCCTTGGAAAACGAGAGCTGTTTCTTCAGGTCTTTCCAGAGCATCTCGATGCAGGAAGCACAGGAAAATCTGTCCAGCTTGTTTTTCAGACTTCTGAAATATCTTGGTCTCCCTTGTGGAGACCTCCTTCTTCATCAGACTCTGCATCGTCACAACAGACAGCTCAGACTGAGCGTGTCTGAGATATTAAAAAAAAAAAAGGGATGGAGTTTGTACAGCTGGTTATTTATCGTGACATGGGCTTGTTACCTAAGCAGAACATGCGGGTTTGTAAATCGGGACTTTTCCTTTAGGGTAGATTGGTGTGATTTGTAAATCTCTAATAGGATCTGTAAATCTGCAGCAGGGTTAATAAAACTAGGCTCACATTTATAAATTGAGAGTAGGGTTTGCAAATCCATCAGTGGGGGTGGAAATCCTATAGGCCAACTCCTACAGCTGTTGAATGTTTTTATTCTCTATCTGATTTTTAAAGAGCGATTTTTTTGAAACCAGCCTGCAAGACTTAGCATATGCAGGTCAGGTTGTTGAAATATGAACCAAGAAAGAGGACAGTTCTTAGGCTATAGGAGCAAGCCTGGAAATCGTGGAATCCATGGAAGAGTTTAATGTCTTTTTCTGTATTTTAAATCTGTTTTTCCAATCCGTTCTTCCTATCTCCATTTGGATCACTGTTATTGTAAAACCAGCCTGTTTGTTTGCTTTCTGCAAACTACCAGTTACTGTTGAAGAGGTCACAGAGAACAAACCTTGTCCTTTGTTACCAACAGATAGAGCGATTTTATTAACGCCAGTAAAGAGAAATATCCTTCCACAGAATTATGCTAAGGTACAAAGTTCAGATTCAAGCCCAGGCTATTAAATCTGATACAGGAATTGCTGAGTGAAAATATCTGGCAAATACAGGCAGAGCACTTGGCTCCAAGCTGGATGGTGCGGGACACCCAGGCGTGAGCTCTGCTCTCCATGAGTTTGCGGTGCCTCCTGCCTCCCCTTCACTCCCGACCAGCCTGGCTGGGACACGGCCAGTGTTATCTAAACCCTCCGTGAGCCCAAAGAGGGTCTTTTTGACAGCGTTAGATACCTCTGTGACACTGATCTGCTGAGAGCAGACACTGAGGTAGGTCATAGTAGTAAAAGAAACAAAAAATTGCCTTGATTCTCATACTGCTGGGTGCGGCGTGTTATTGCATATTTTAAGGAAACGTGTAGGAGGGAACTGTAATTCTAAGAGCTGAAAATGTCCAGGGCTTGAGCTTGCGATGTAAAAGATGAAGCCAGTGGTACTGCAGGATCTCTGGCTCTCTGGCAGTGCAGGTGACATAAACAGGCTGCAGGGAGCGCATGCTGAGCGGGCAGACATGCCTAGTGCCCAGTCCCACGGGGCTGGAAAAAGCAGTAGCCACATTTCTCTGCTTTGGAGACAGCGAGGGCTGGGGGCAGGCAGCTGGTGAGCTGGAAACTGGACCACGCCATTGGAATGAGCTCTGGTTCTGTGGCTGGCCTTCCCTCAACCGCAGCAAGTCCGAGATTGACCCAAGCTAAGGCCTCTCCCTCCTTACTCCTCATTAGAGGAGGCTCTGACAGTAACCTGGGAGTGACAGGAATTCCCTGCCTTCCTCCAGCCTAAACCAGCTTTCAGCTAATGGCAAAGGTTTAGGGAGGAAATATTCCGAGTTCCAGCTGAGCCCTTAGCTGCCCCTGCCCTCCGGTAACCTCCCTTGTCATCTGCATCTCTTCTCCCAGTTCCCAAAACACCATCCTTCTTAGACAGTCGAGGGACTTACTGAATCCTGTCTAAAGGGCTGGACAGGGTGGCTTGGGGGCATCAGGTACCGCAGCACTGCCAGCTGGTGTTCTGCTGGTTTTCAGCATGAAACAGAGCCTGTGCTGGCTTTTTTAAAGGCTTCAGCTCGTAGCAGCACTGCTACAGGCTTTCTGAAATACGAGGGGAGTCACTGGGGAGACCAGCATCTTGTTGGCGCTGCTCGGGTTGCAAGAGGTCACACGTGGTTCTCAAGCAGTTCGGTTCTTTTAAAATTGAAACTAAATGCCTCTCCCACCTTAACCACTGCCTTAATACAATTATAAGGTAGTGACTTGCTTGAGTTTGCTGACGACGGCAGCTTTCCATTAACAAGGGCTGCTGCAGCATTAGCAGGGAGTGTTGATCGCTGCCCTTGCCTGTCACTGTAAGCAGTGACACGCGGTGGCTTGTACTACTGCCATCCATCTCACTGCGTCGGCAGAGTAGCCCTTCCATTGCAAAAGACTTTGTGGAGCAACCAGTTCATCAGTATGAAAAAGTGCTTGATGGTGCTGGAAACGTCACTTGATTCAAGTTATGTAAAACCCATTAAGAAAGGTGCTTTTTTAAAAATTTTTCTTTAATTTAAAAAATTCTTTTCATCACAGCCTTAAAATCAATCAAAATAAACAGAGCTGGAGCAGACTGGTACAATGTCCTGGAGTTTGTACATATGGAAGGTTTAATTTACATAAAAATCAGTGCAGATCTTCTTCCATCCATTATATCCCCCCCTCCCAAATCCCCTCTTTAAGAAGAGGAAAGGAGAACCTGAAACACAAGGCAAGGAGGAAAAGAATTGATAGATCAAGCAACAATAAAATCAGTATCATGTTTGTAAATATTCTTTTGAGCAGTTGCAGCAAAAAATAGCACCTTCAAAGCCCCTTTGTACAATATATGTGGAAACCAAGTTTAAATGGGTTAGAGACATGACGTGGTGTTTTGCTTATGGACAAGAATCATCTCCTCCAAATTTTAACTGTTTGGGCTTGCGTACAGTTAATGGAAAGAAATCAATACCTGTAGAGGGTGATTTATTCATCCCAAGGTAAGCCCCTAATATAGTTCAGATCTGCTGGATATACCGTTTCTGGGGAAGGAAGCTAAATGGCTAAAGGTAGGCAAAATGAATGCCTTCCTGATTGACCTTTCAGTGGCGTTTGTGTTCCTGAACCATGTAGATGTTATCGGAGAAGGGAGCGACCCAAGCCCTTACATTCCCTTCTAGCTTTTTTGAAAATTCTTGTTTTGCTCTGAGCCATGACTCATTAGGGGATAAACCCCAAGTGGCTCATTAGACATGAGTATTCATAAGGTTCAGGGTCACTGTCTTAGTTTGCAAATGGTTTGATTCCTTCGATTATTGGATACAGAAGAGGGAAAGAGGAGAATGTTCCTTTCTCGCACAGCAAAGCAGACATAAAGCGTAATCTCGCGGAATTCCGATTAAATGGATTTTGAACCATTCTCTAATCTATGCATCCTTGTGCTTTGAAGTTCTGATCAGTCGCTCCTGGAGCTGGTCGTTGCTGCGTGATGGATCAAACCTCAGTGTGGAGGATCTTTGGATTTCCAAGTAAAATGGGAGATGGAATGGCGGGGTCAGTGAGCTCCGCCGCCGTGCACAGCAGGGATCTCCCAGCAGGTAGGCAGGGCCGCTGCAGCCTCGCAAGCTTCTCAGCATGGATTGTGAGTGTTGGAGCATCCTTCAGCTGCCCAATCCCAGCGTCAGTGCTTGCCAGTTGTGTGGATCAGGTCCTCATGCATGGGTTCCTGCAGGTTTCATGGCTGGTACAAGTTAATGCAGCTCTGTGGAAGCTGGTGCAGCCGAGGGCCATTCGCAGCTGTTCATTATCTGGCCTGGCAGACCAGCTGCTTCTTACAGGCTGGAGCTTTTGGTGTTTTGATGAGGGCTGTGTTGGCAGATCAACACGTCCTGGACAAACCTTCCAGCAAATAACTAAAACTCTTGAGTCCCTGAGATCGTTTGCTTTTGCCAGAAGGCCAGGAATTGGCCTGGGTTATTGGACGGGCTGGGCTGTGACACAGAGCCCTGATACTTCAGTGTCACACCCGCCCTCTTGCAGCATGGAGAACAAACCGGCAGGCTCTGCTAGAGGGGCGGATTCAGTCAAACGCTTAAGCACTTGCTCAGATCTACGGATCAGTGAAGGAGGTGAGAGCTGGGAGCTTCATGGGCCAGGAGAAGCCTGGACTCAACCATTCCGTGCATGGGCCCCAGGACGCTTGGAGCAGCCTCTCAGCGCACAGCTGGCTTTTCTGCTCCCCCTGCGCTCCGCTCAGCTTCTTTAACAGACAAGAGATGTAACAATGGCAGGAACAGCATTCCTCTCTTCCCTCTCCCACCCTTCCTTCAACGGGTACATGCACTCCTTGCACAAGCTCAGGAGAGTCTCCTAGAGCACGCTCCTCTGGGCTGTCACGTGCTTGTTTTTTAAAGACTCATATAATTGTCTCTAAACCCTCTCTTTTCCCACCCCATCGCCCCCAGCTTTGCTTCATTTACATCATAGTCACCATTCGGTTCTTCCCAGGGCCTTTTGTTTGCTGTGGGTTCTTGCAGCTCAGATACGAATAGCTCCTGGTCCTCTGGAAACCTTTCATTATTTATTCTGAGGGGAGGATAGGGGGCCCTAGGCTTCTTCCCAGCTGTGCCAGTTGAATTCAGTGCCAGTTGGTGGGTAGGGAGGGGCAGGCAGGGTGGATGGTTGATGTCTTCTGCTCGGCTGTGGAGGTGGGGTGAAATTCCAGAAATACACAGCCTTCAAGTTTTCTAGGAGTATGTGGCTGAAGCAATCAGATGGGGCACGGAGGGAGCGGGGGGAGAAAGCTGGTGCCATCGTTTTGCTGCCTGCGCGGTACTGGTACGCTCCTCCCCGCAGCGCTGGACCATGGTAAGCGTCAGTGGGGAGCTTGGGATGCGAATCCCTGCGAGCAGAGCTCTGCTGAGAGTCTCTGATGAGGGGCTGTGGTCCCCTCTCCTTCAGTGAATCTCTGCCACTTATAAAGTGGTAATTATGGAGGCTAAATTCGGAGGAAGTTTTCTTTAAAGGGACTTTTCGCCGTTTCATTTTTTTGGAGGGTCAGGGGAGCTGTGAACTGTTTCCCTACAATGGAATCAAGGAAAGTTGTTTCCTATTGAAAAAACGGGTAGGCAGGTACAAGCTTCTTTAAAAATATTCCGTAGCTAGATCAAGGGCAGATTCCTTAGTACATTACAGCTGTGCAGAAAGAAGGATTTGTCAAGTCTTAAATAATGCTCAAAGTTTTAACACCCGAGAAAGAAGGATGTGGCGGGGGTGCGTCAGGAAACACTTTCCACTGTGCTGTGCTCTGCACTCAGTGAAACCCTTAGGCACAAAGCCAAAATGAAGTTGTTCCTCAACTAAAAAATCCCCCACTCTTTCCCCAGACCCTGAGCACTCGAACACTGGGCACACCGGCAGCATTGACGTGAGGGATATGGTCTGTCCGGCTTTTGTCACCGAGGCGCAGGTTGAACTGGCAGGTAGTGAGGGACCTGTGGCTCTGTCCCTGCTAGCGTGGCTGGTGTTCCAGCTGTGTCTCTGAACCGGCCCCGCGTGGCTCTGAACTGTCCTGGGAGCTGCCGAACCCAGCAGCGTGCTGGGCTGCAGAGCAGTGGGTGCTGTCACCCTGCCTTCGGGACCCGGCGTTGTCTCTGCACAGCGTAACCCCGCTCTGTCTGACAGATACCTCAGTGATGAGGCCGGGGCAAGGTCGTGTGTGTGTGTGTGTGCGCGTGTGAAGGGGTTGTAAGGGGTGTTCAGTGAAACCTGACCTCGAGGAGCATCTTGCAGTTACGCAAAGTGAGAGCCCCTGGTTCATCACAGGGTTCCTGCTCTCCCATCACCCTTCTGAGCAGAGAATGAGACGGGAGGAACTTTGGAAACCAGGAGCTGCTGAACTGCAAAGGCAAACTGAGACAGGAATGATGGAGAGTGTGAAGGAGAGCAGCAAAGAGGCAGCCGTCTTCCTTTTCTCTGAAGGCCCTGGGAGGTGGTTCAGGGGACCAGTTCCATGAGAATCCAGGGTTCCTCCGAGACCCACATGTGCTGCTCAGCTGGTGGGTTTCACAGGGGAAGACTGAGGAGGAGGAAGGGAGCAGTTCGGAGAGTGCTGAAGTGCTCAGGGCTCCGAGTGGATTTGCCATTTCATTGTTAATGATTTTCATTGTAAATGTTTGCATAATACTGTAGATGACAGCTGAAAGGGAAGAAAGTCAGAAATCAAAATAAAAGGCTTTTGGAAACGTCCCTGAAGGAGAAATCGGGAATGATTTTCTGGAATAAAAGCAGTCTGGAAATTTCCTTTGTGAAAGGGAGTTTCAGTTCTCTCCACAGCTCAACACCTTAGTCCCTGACTTCTGTTTTAGGCAGACAGCGCAGCCCCCGCCTCCCCCAGGCACACACAGAAGTCAAACCACAGTCAGCACTTCCATGATACCAATTCCTATTTTACATTTATAGCTCTTCTTGCACCAACTACTTCAGGCATTCAGCTTGCTCTGATTTATGTGTCAGCTCTTCAATATACAGAGAATTGAGGCTTTTCATTCCCCTCCTTTCAATGATACCAAACATGGGTGCTGCAAATAGACTCCTGGGGGGGGGGGGGGGGGGGGGGGGGGGGGTAAGCCCTGACCCCCCTCCCTCTCGCAGATGCTCATCCCCTTGAGAGCCGGGCTGACGGCTCCCGTGGCTGCTGCGGTGCTGCGCTCAGCATGGCCAGGGCCATCTGCCTGCTCTTCCCGCGGTCGTGTCAAGTGCGGTCCTTGGAGGACAGGCTTTCTTCAGCTCTGAGACTCCCCCCAGGCTCAGGCACGCGGTGCATGAAGCAGAAAGGGATCTTGCTCTTCAAATTCTTCAACTGCTTTTATAAAAATGATTTGCTCGCGTTTGACACTGCTTGTTCCCCTTGCAAATTTGTCCTTGCTATGCTGCGAAGCATCGCAGGCGCACGCTCGCATGGGGTGTGCCTGCCGAGCTGCCATGCCTGCTCATTTATTCTCGGCACAGCCACGGCCGTCCATGGGGACGCTGCCTCTGCAGAGAGCCCGGGGCAGGGCTGGCAAGAGGAAAGGAGGCAGGAGGGTAAGGTTTAAGCACCAGACACGGGCACAAAAGCAAAATACAAAACCTCTCATCTTCCAGGTGGACTCTGCCCTTCATCCTGTTGTGTAGGGACCAGGTATAAATAAACTCTTCATTTTCAACTTTGTTTTATTCACATGTTAACATCTGATCTTCCTGAAAAATTGCTGCCCAGCGCCCAGAACAACTCTTAGGGGCTTTTTCACAAGAAGAGCGATGCTCCCAGAGGGTTCAGAAGCTGAGATTACTCCTACAGCTCTTGAGTTTAATGTCTTGGAGATGACCAGGAGGTTGTCCTCGGCTGCAAAGTGCAGTCTTCCCGTAGGCCTGCTGGACTGAAGCTCAAATTTTCTGTGCTTGGTTGTCTGGACTGCGGTAGAAGTGAGGGTGAATCGTTGCCTCGGGACGGCTGGAATTATGCCTGAGGCACTGGGAAGGAAGCAGCCCCAGGCCGGACCTTAGAGAACAGCAGACTCTTGTTCTCAGCTGTTGTGAAGCACTTCAGTGTTCAGGCATGTTCTCAGTTTGAGTGACTTCAGTGGCAAAACTCAAGCAGGCTCCTGAACCCTCACAAATCTCAAAAAAATCTGCTGGAATCCTTTGCTGAGGTTCCAGCGGCAATTCAAGGGCAATTCCCTTCTTTCAGTGACTTAAAGGTGTTAGACAGACTGCAAATCCATTCACAAGGAAGATCCCGTTCTATGGCAGCATCATAAATTCCCTCCCCATCCCCTGGTGCAAGGACCACCCGGGACAGGAAGGGTGTTCCCCCTGCACCCACCCTCCCTGGTGGAACGGCTTCCTTGGCGTGCTGAGAAGAGACTACAGAGAATCACTGCAATTGCGGCCTGAATCATTTTATTATTGCAGTTTGTAGGGTTTTTTTGAAAAAAAAAAAAAAGAAAGCAAAATTTCTATTTAGTCCTTTCAAATGTGGTTCAATAGAGAAAATCAGGGTGAGAATCGCTGGTGTTTCAGTGCCTTCGTTAGCCATTTATATGGCTAAACAGAGAATAAACTGTCGCTAAGTGTGATCTGTCAGTGAATTGCACCCGCTGGGTGGGAGGAAACGGGCTCAGCCCACTGCTCCCTGCCCTTGGGAAGGGTCCCCGCGGGGGGACCCAGCCACAGCTTCCCCGTGGGCTCTCTGCTCGGGAGCTGTGCTCAAGAAGGGAAGAAACAGCAGCGCTAACGTGACTGGCAGGTTTTCCATACACACGCCATTCCACCTCAGAACTGGCTTTTTGTCTCTAATCCCAGAAGCAGGATTGACAGAGGGGAGGACTTTGCCAAATTTGAAATAAATAAAAAAAAAATAAAAAGAGAGAGATAAGGGAGAAGGGGAGAGAGAGATTTCGATCCTTTCAATTGTGCAATGTCTAGAGTCAGAGGCTCCTGTTGTCGGAATGAGTTTATAGATATTCTTGTGAAGCATCTAATAATGCAGTAACACAAAGAACCCTCTACTTGGCCATGACCCAGTAATACACAGTGCTCGGCAGCACAGAGGCTGAGCCCAGGGTTAAAGTTTTCACAACTTGGTAATCAGACCCGGTTGGAGCCTGGCATTTCTGCCTTGGGAAGAATTCCACAAGTCGAATTTAATTTTGTTTTGAATGAAAACAATATAGAAATTGCCTGTGGAAAAAAGCGTCAGGCTTCTTGAAGGGGGGCAGTTGGTAAAAAAAGCATTTTATTTTGACTTGGAGATATTTTTAAGGAAAAATTCACATTTTGTATAATACAAAAATATTCCTAAGTGAAAAATATATGTTTTCTACTCTGAAAACTCACGGGTTTTTTTCCTTCCTAAGTTATTCCTTTTCTCTGGGCCCCGTCAGAAATGATGCTTTCTGACAGGGAACATATTCTGAAAGAAAGTTTCCAATCAATTTTGGAAATGGTAAATCTTCCCAGGATCCCACTCAGCAGTGCTGAGCTGGGGTGCAGAGAAGGGAGGGAGAAGCTGACGTGTGGATCAGATCTGGGATCTTGTGTTTGAAAAATGGTGCTGAATCCCCTGTGGTGCTTGTGCTAGCCTGAGGCACTCTGTTCCCCGTGGGGCGGAGGAGAAGAGCCTGGGGTGAGACAGGAGGAGTGGGAGAGCTGGGCATCTTCAGGGCAAGAGTATGGCGCCGGGGGCAGAAAAGCGGCCGCTCCTGCTGCTGCGCCGCAGCTTGGTGCCCGGGCAGCGCTCTGCTGTCCGGCTAGAAATGCTGCACCCAGAGCTGCATCGAGCTTGGCCCTTTAGGTTTTTGGACTAGGAAATCGCCTCCTGGGTTTCGGCAGGATGAGAACTGCAATTCTTCCCAGGTTGGAAGTAGTTTCTTCCTCACTTCCTAAGTCAGCTCCACCATTTCCTCCAAATCTTGTTCTAGGTAAAAAAAAGTAAGGCTTGCAGAGGTTGGTCCAAAGAGCAGAACTGGTCCCACATTTCTGCCCAGCTCGGACAAGTGTGTAACGTGTCCCTTTTCTCTGGACAGCAGAGACCTAAGGACGGCAACACTGTGCCCAGACCTCCGGGTAATACCAGATGGGATTCAGGTCCGTAATCTTGTGGACGCAGCAGTGAAATAAAGATGCCCTTGGCTACCTGTCTAACAAAAAACATCGCTTGTTTCGGGTGACTGCTCAATGTTCCGTCCCTGCCTCGAGCACTGTTTTGACCCTGTTCATCGGCCAATTCTTGTATTACCTTGTTGCTTGGGAAAGACTTGAGAGCATTTAATGACCCCTGTACAGTCAGGATCAGGTATATTTTCATGCTTACATTTTGATATCAGTCCAGGAGGCCAGTCACAACACACATGCGTCCCAATCGAGTGCAATTCAAACCTCGGCGTTTTTAGACTAGCTTTCTTATTTTGAAAACAAGGCTAATTTTAATGCTGAAAGTCACATCTGGAAAATATTTGCATATTTTTCTTGTTCTCTTGATCAAACAGCTGAGTGGGAAGGGTTATATCAGAGTCGCTCACATGCGTTCTTTTTTAATCTCTTTTAGGGATTCCGGTTTTCCTCTGATGCTTCCAAACAGATCCTTCAAATGATAGAAAACGTAAGAAAAAACATTGAAAAGAACAAAAATGCTGGAATACAACCCCGGAGAGTTGTCGCATGCAGCTCTGTGACAAAAGCTCAGGTGAATGAGTGATGCCTTTTCAAAACTGTCCTTTAAGAGCAGGCAAAGAGCTGTGCTGGAGTCAGGAACAAGTAAAAGATTGTTGCAAGGGACATAAGTTTGTAAATAATAAGATCTTCGGGAACCTAGTGCCAACAGTAATAACTCCACCAGTAGTTCTAACAGGAGAGTGGGAGAAGGACTAATTAAAACAAACCAGAAATGCTTTCTTTGCAGCGCTGGCAGCTATACGTCAGCAACATGAGCCTGAATGGTAAAGCTGACCAGACACAAGTGACAGTAACCAATCTCCTTTCCAAGGGAGGTCAACCATTAAAAGAAAATAGACAACACCAACTGCGACCAGGAAATAACTCTGTTGGTTTTAATATTTTCATGGATTATTTGCAATGTAGGTAAGGGAATTAGGTTTCCTTTTTTAAAAAAAAGGTAACAGTTGGATGTTACCACATCAGTGTACATTAAGCCCTGTGAGACATCTTAACATCCTCCTTTCTTGTCTTTCTGCTTAAAGGCGTGAAAACTGAGCCACCTACTTAGCAAAGTGCTTGGCATCACCAAGGTGAGGGTATTTGAGCTCTCTTACAGGCTCAGCTTTCATTTCAGTAGGCCTGATTCTGATCGTAGGGGAGCAACAAGGGCTGCCTGTTGCAGTCGGGCTGGTGCACGCATGAGAGAACAGAATCAAACCCACCAAAACTACTGTTGACTCTTGGTTTCCAGCTGCCACCTGTACACAAAGCTGATTTTTCCATTTCCCCTCAGCTCAAAGAAAAGGAAAAAAGAAAGAAATGAAAGTGGAAAAGCCAGAAAACAACCCCCTCAAACAACCCATATGGGCTGTCTGTTAGATTCAAGGCTTTGATCCTCTATTTGCACAGAAAGGAAGACATTTAGCTGCTACCTCCCATTGCACGGGGCCAAGGGGGTTCTGTAAAGCATCAACAGACAGACAGGCTCAGTTTGGACACGGATTGCATACCTGTAGCCCTCCTTCTGGAGGGCCGTATATGTACCACAAGAATAAGAGCTGCCGACCCCAGGAGTTCACAAAAGGGACCTGTGCCGGGACAGAACCCCACTAGCCGCAGTCCAGCGAGTGCCTCTGGTGACTTGCATCAAACTCCAGGTCAGCCTGAACTTCCAAGCATCTTCGAGACAGTTCCTGGATAATGGGGACTTCCAAGCATTGGCTGGGACGGACACCTTTTTTTTTTTTTTGTCATTTATTTCCAAGAGGACAGTGAGGGAACAAGACGAGATTCTTGGTCAAGGAGCTGTAATGCAGGATACAGCTCAGACATTAGAGCAGCAAAGCCAGGGCTTATACAGCGCAAGAGCATCTGTCCCCATCGTTATGCACGTGCTGCTCCAGGCATGCAGGGGCATTTTCTAGGAACCAGTGCTTTCTTCCGTCCTCCAAGTGTGACAGAAGTTGGGGGCCTGCAGTGCAAAGGGTGCTCTTTAAAAAAGGAGGTATAAACTGTAACTGAATTTATTGGAACACAGGGTTGTTTCGTCAGGGGATGCGGTGGAGGAAAGGAAGGGTTCAAGCTTTGAGAAGCAAATTTGGGTGAGAACAGGCACCTTTTCACTCTTTTGAACACTGTAAATAATAATAATTAAAAAAAAGACCAAATGGTCGCCCTCCCCTGTCCCTCCCTCCCAATCCCAAGGCTTGCCTTCACATCATGCTCTTCCTGTACTGAGACTGTGAGCTCTGTTTGGGTTTTGAGTCCGCCTGCTGCAGTTCAAACTGTTTGTACAGGTCCCTCAGCTCTTTGATCTCCTGCAACACCCTCTTGGCTTGGCTCCAGGTGGAGGAAGCCTCCCCCAGCAACCTCTCAGATTCCTGCAGGATCCTTTCAGAGTCCGACTTGGAAGATGATGAGGAAGAAGAGGTGGTGGTGGTGCTGGTGTTGGAATCCTTGGTCTTTCTCTTGCCTTCACCGTAGCCCTTCACCTCTGTCAGCAGTTCCTGAGTTTTTTCCAGTTTCAGTGCAACCAGTTCTTGTATCCGGGACAGCTGCTCTGGTTCTGCTGAGGCAAACTGAGCCTCCAGCCCCCTCCTCAGGACCGCCCGGTGCGTGGAAGAGTCCCGTCGAGACAGGATTTCTTCCATGGAGGCACATTTATTCTTTTCTGAGTGCGAGAGCTTTTTGGGGACCTGTGGGGTGTACATGGTCCCTTTGTCAAAGGAGTCATTGCGCTGCCCAGATCTGTCCCATGAGGTCGCCTCCTGTCTTGGGAGGCTCCCTGTCCGGCCTTTCTCTGATGACTTGACATTCTCTGAATCCGAGCGGCGCCGGCCAGCAGTAAGATGTGCCACTGACTTATCCAGATCCACTCGGAAACTCTCTTCGCAGGTGCTGTGATCCTCTGGAGAGGCGTCTTCCTCCTGGATCAGGTCGAGTGTCAGCATGCCATCAGAGGTTGAGGTAGATGCCTGAAGAAGCAGATGAAGAAGAGCTGTGTTATCACTGGAACCACACACTACTACTGAGCGTCTCTCATACCGGAGATACAAATCACCTGCACCGGGATGCAAAGATGGACCGGGAATACTAGCAAGTGTGACCTACTGACAGAGCCCCAGGTTCGTAGGTGAGATGCAGATCAGCTGAATGGCCTTGGACAAGCCATCTACGCTAACACATGACTGAGCTCCCCAGCTGTATGGCTATTCTCCATCAGGAGCTTGAAGGAGCTTTTCAGCATCAGGAGAATGGGTGTCAGTGATGGCAAGCTACTGCTTTGCAAAAGGGTCTGTACAAGGTTTACAAGAATGGAGGACAACCCTGGGTCTTTACAACAATTTTCAGTTCGGGCCAGAGCTCAAGCACCAGGTCTTCTTGCATTTACTTATAAATGAAATAGTTGCAAGGGAATTTTACCTAAGCAGGTGTCTGGAATTTGTTATACATACCACAGCCATCAAATGTCCCCGTGTTGGAGGGCGTCGGGAGTGCTGTATTTTCGCTCTGTCGCGTGTCGGGTGGGCGAGGTAGCTGTCCTCTTCGACAGTAACCTAAAGTGGTGACAAAGGCTAGTTGAACACCTGGGAGCACAGGAAATATGAGCCATTCCTAGCTTCTGTAGCTGTAATCAGCCAGATGCACTGTGGCAGATCATTTATTCCCCCAGGATTCCCTTTCTCTTGTGACCTGGCTGTGTGCTGAGGGTGAGCTTCTCCCACATACCTCTGGGACAGGGGCTGGAGTGCTCAGCGGGCAGAAGCTGGGGTTGCAGACAGTGAGTCCTGAACTCACAGAAGGAGATTTGCAGGTAGAGCCAGCAGGGAATGGCATGTGGGAACCCAGCCTTAGAAGAGTCTTAGAGTTTTTCCTTGGTGTCTCCCCTCTGTGCCTTGATGGGATCAGATCTACTTAAATCATTCCTGGCAATTATCTGTTGAATCTGTTTGTAAAGATTTCAGTGATAGACTCTCCTTGAAGCAATCTATACCATTGTTTGCTATGCTGCTTTCTGCTCTACAGCTTTTCCTATGGTCTGACCTTCGTTTTCCTTCACTACAGGGTTTAGTGTTGCCATCCGTGAGAGCAAAGAGCATCACAGCAGTGGGCCGCCTGGATTGTGGTAAGTTGAATGTGGATGAGGTAGATCTGAGAAAGATCTAAACTGAAGAATAGTTGTTATGAAGCATTAATGTGAGACAGCGTTGAAATGCTCTTTCAAACTGCAGCCCCGGTAGCGAGGGGCATAGCCTTCTCATGGCAGTTATCACTCACTCTGGAATAAACTATGTGGGAATGCTCATACGGATCTAAACCTGGCCTCTGTCAGCTCAGATGTGGTTGTAAGTGCACGCTTCGTCTCCAGGAGGGGGCTGAGCTGATGCTGCTTTGTTCTTTTTTTCTATTAGAAGCTGCTTTGCATAATTGTGGTAGTTACTTTGGGAGTTCCGTGCAGCAATAATGCCGTCACTTTGGAAGTGGTAGGAGCTACGCTAGTTACGCTTTGCGTGGACGTGTTCTCAAGTAGGCAGGGCTATAGTGTGCCAGGGCCCTCCTATTGCTCTCCCACAGTGCACAGATGCCTCACCTCTCTGGTTGTCCCTTCTTTCTTCACTAAATGGAGGGCCTGACTTGCCTTGACAGATACGCCACACAGTGCTGAGAAGGCAGGATTAAACATTCCTGGTTTGACCCTTGAACAGTAGGAAAGGATCTGCAAAGTCTAAATGCCCAGTAATTCCCATTCCTTCAGCCACAGCAGTGGAAATGGGCCTGACTCTTGAAGATGGTGATTGAGAGAGGAGGGGTAGGCGGGATGAAGATGGACTGAGGTGGGTTGACAGATGGTGCCATGCTATTAGGGTGCTCTGAACATAGCGTGAGACTATATTGGTTTTCAGTTAATTCCTTAATTCAGTTCCACTACTTAAAGCTCCTTTGCAAGCATGAGCACGCTGCATGTTCACCCAGGAGCAGCGGATGGGAGGAAAGACCCTCCAAAGCCCCGGGAAATAGAGTCCCACCATCCCTGTGCGGGGCTCCAAAGCGAAGGCATCTCACTGGGGCCGGGTGTGCCAGGGAGCGGACAGGGCCTTGGCAGCTCCCCTTGCCATCGCTTCGCAAGCACTGCTGCGTATTAATCCCGAGGCTGGGAGGATCAGACTATCCCAGACCTCCAGAACAGCTCACTCTATAGGTCTTGGTGGCTGTGCTTGAGTGCAGTCCATAAAACCCCAATGGCTTTGCACTCCTTTTAAATAGGAAATGGAGAGGGTAGGAGGGGCTGCTGCTATCTCCAGCAGTCTAAAATCTTCACTCAAGATTAAAGTTGAGACAACAGAGCCTGGGTCCAGCCCTCAGCGTCCTGCTCACCTCATCTAAGATGCGGTTTTTAGCACGTGTGATTGCAGAGTTGAGGGCATTAATCCAGGACTCTTTCTCTTCTGGACTCACAGCCAGGAAGATCAGATTTGGTGCCTACAAAAGAGGGAATTCAGGTCAGTGCCAGTGACTAAACTCATACAGAGATGCTTTCACATCACCCTGCCCACAGAAAAGCTACACGGCCTTTACAGCTGGCTTGCCTCAGTGGGAAAACACGAAGCAGACCTGATCCTCCAGTCCTGCAAAACGGCACTGGTCTGCCACACACTGCACCTGGCCTCTCTGCTTCTTGGCAGCCCTTTGCAAAGCAGACCACGATGCCTCACAGTACCCAGCTTTTCAACCTAAAAGCTGTGTACCATATTTACTTCCCTCGTGGCTGCAGTTCCTCCTTCCCCCTCTTTGCCTTCCCACACATCAGCCTCCATTTTGCCCTCCCCAAACGATGATGCAGCCTTTCTGTGTATCCGCCGCTCACATGCCGTTTATCTGTTGCCGCCTCAGACTTTGACAGGGTCTGTTAGACAAGCAGCTACGGGAAGTACCCACAGAAGGGGCTGGATTTTCCATACTTTGATATGTCAGATGCACACTGAGGGCAGAGCAGTTCTGAAAACATGGCGTGTAAAGGGGATGCAGGATCCTTAGTTTTGGGTTTTTTAAGTTAGATACTCAGTAGAAATTCGCTTTAGCGTCTACAGCATTTTGTTCAGTCCTGTCCGTTGCTCAGAGTGCGCGGAGACAGCGCAGCCGCTTTCCATTTTCCCCTTCTCTTCCCTTTTCGCATTCCCTGGTGTTATACAATCCCTCTCAAAGTGCGGGGCGGGCAAGCCTGGTTTACTGAAACAAGTCAAAATGAAGCGTGTAAATCCAGCTCACGTGTGTGGCTGTGGGTGGGTGCATCTGTGCCAGAGACAGCCCGCAGTTAGAGACTGGCTCTCTTTTTGCAGTGGCAACTGAGACCTCGTGGAAAGTCCTGCTCCTAGGTAGCAGAGATCCCATTCTGGCACTTTTTTAGCTTTCCTCTGCGTGGAAGGTACCCTTGGGACAAGTTCCCGTGCAGCTCTTTTGATGCTGCCCAAATCTGGGCAGCAAACCCAAGGACCACCAGCATCCCTGCCTCCGCCTGTGAATTAACAAGTGCAGTCAGCTGAACCACAGCTGCCAGGAGTGGCAGCAGTAAAACGGCTTTGTCCTTGCCCCTGGCAAATGTCCTGATACCTTCCTTTCCCAAAGTCAGAATACGCTCAGGTGATCAGATCCAGAGATAAGTGCTTGGTCATATTTACTTAGTACAGCAGAGGCCTGAGCGCTTTCCCAGCAGAAACTGATTCTCTCTCCATCTCTCACTGTTGCTATCGGTCCTGACATGGTAAATGCACATTCATGTATTTTAAACCACGAGACACGATCAGGACTCCTACACAACTGAGGCTATGCAGTTTCACCCCCCAGTTACTGCGTCAGACCCTCAAGCCTGGAGCAGTAACTGGGAGGCAGCCTGGCCTGCACCGAGAGCTGACGGCTTTCTCGGGCTGACCATGTGCTTGAGAGCAAAGCGTACCGTGTTCCCAGGCTGTCTGGAGTGGGCGAGGGTAAATTTGCTGTGGTTCTTTTTGCTTCTGCTTTTGGACTTCCTGAGCTCTTCGCATTTCTCATAATCACTCAGGTCAAACATTTCCTGTATGTTTTTTTCATCTTTTACCTGCAAAAAGAAAAATAAAATTACAGGCTTTGCAGATGTCGGACAGAGAGGCAGTGACAGGGCTGCTGCTCCGAGCCAGCGGGGTGGCTGCACGGGGGGTTTGAAGGTACAGAACGTGGGCTGGAGCCTCTGGTGGGTTTTGCGGTCACTGGAACACTGTGCGAGAGTCGTCCACCTTAAGGCACAAATGCAGTAATGGCACTATTAGCTGGGGAGCGCTACACTTGGGTTTGTGGGGGAGAAGCAGACATTTTCAACATGATAGTTTTGACTCAAGTCTCTTCTGGAATGAGGGGGACATATTTAGAAGGATAACTTGAAAATCACAGTCTCCTAGGTTAATTTCTGCTTTGTTATGGATTCCTTCGGGACTTAACTGCCTCTCCCACCCCCAAAGTTACTGGGGTTGGGCTGAACTGACATGCAGGTGTGACCAGACACAGTGCTAATGCTTGTGGACCGTCAAAATAAACAGGATTTACTCCAGCAGCAAGAAGAGGACGCTGTCAGCGAGGAGGAGGTTCCTGCGGAGGCAGGAGATGCTGGGAAGAGGTGGACTTTCATCTGCTGATTAAAAGGGGCAATCATATTAGCGCTTGTTGCTTTTCTGGAGACAGCATAACAAAAGTTTGAGGGCTAAAGATTAGCACTTCCTATTTTTAACCTGGTGGTATTACTGAAGGCTGTGCTGACAGCTGATTTGGGGGGTGGATGAAGCACATCCAGTCCCAGATTACTGACACGACGCATCTGCTGCTCTCCCCCGCTGCTGAGCCTCATCCCCCAGGAAGGGGCCATGGGCAGAATTCATTCAGGCCCCAGTGATGGCCCAGGTCGTGGGTTTTGTTCTGGCAGCTGCTGGGTGGCCAGGCCCCCGGAGACCTTCGGCAGCCAGGGGATTCACGAAAGGTTTCAAGAAGGAAGAGAGAGCTAGGGCTTGGCCTTCAGAGGCACAGGCACTTTGTGGTTGTCCTTTAGAGAGCCATTGAGTGGCCACTTGGCAGCTTTTACAAGATCCCCCTTTTTCCAGGTCTGTTCCCCAAGACTTCCTCTATTGGCCCTGGTGTGACAGGCACACGGCTACAGATAAATATCGCAGAGGCTTAAATTAAAGATGTGACTTGCGCAGGGCTGCAAAGTCTGTGGCTGAGCAGGGGAGGAAGCCAGGGTTTTTGACACTGCCCCATGACAGACAGACCCCCCCACCTGAAGGTGCTGTCACTCGGGGGACACTTGGAGCAAAGAAGAGAACGCAGAGCCCGTCTTCTGCCTACCCCCTTTAGTTTTGTATGACCTTCTTTTTCATTGCTGTTTTCAATGTTTTTAATCCTCACATCCCATTCCTACAGCAGGGCAGCTCTACTTGTTCCATGGTAAACATGAGCAATGTAAGTAACTGGGATGGAGAAGAACTTGGTTTTGCGTGTCCACTAAGGACAGAACTGTAGCAGGCTCAAATCCATGTCAATCTGCTTAATCCGACTCCAGCCGGGGTCATTAGTTTGAGTAACTCAGGTGCCGGAAAGGCAGATGGTGATGAGGTCTTAGCTCTTGGATTTCTTGAAAGGACTCCAACCCATTTAATAGGTTTCCTCCCTAGTTTTGGGAAGCGCTGAAGGAATTCCCCGTGATGTTTTCAATAGAATTTAAACAAAGAGGCTGACTAAAACGCTGTAACAAGCTTTCTAACTAGAGACAGAGATAAACTGACCATCTGGCTTTGCATAATGACTGCAGTTCCCCCTCTATCCTTTTTCCTTCTGTCCCCGGAGTTTGTCTTCAAGAACTCAGAGGCAGACACTGTCCACAGCTATTCCTGGAGCCCCAGAAGCTATTGCTTATTTCTGCTTATGACAACAGTCACTGTGTATGGGCTGTTACGAACAGATATGGAAATGCCGCTCACAAATAAGGTCTGTCTATGTATCGTCCCGGTGCCTTTCTAATCGGCTTTCATCTCTTCCCAGTACCATCCTGCAATCCACCTCTTTCCAAGAATCTTGGCTGAATTCAGCCCTATTCATTTGCAGCAGGAAAAGCCGATCCCCTCTGAGCCCCCAGCTGTGACACAGCGGCTGAGGCAGAAGTCCTTACTCCAGATGTTTGCTCATGTAGGTCACTGGGACTTCCCCGGCCCTTCCCTCCTTTCTCAGACACGCAGAGCCTGCACCGTGAGCTCGTGGGAGCCGGGACTCAAGTGTCTTGCCTCTAGGAATATCTACCGGAAGCTGCAGAAAGGATGGGTGTAATCGGTTCAGATAAACGCCCTTCAGGTGTAGCTCGTCCTTTAAAAGACTTGAACTGACAAATGCCAGGGCTCTAACCCTGCACTTGTCTACCCATGACACAGACAGGAGACGCTGCTGCACAGACAGTACATCACCTTCACCAAAATGCCGTATGTGTGCATAGACCAGTTATAAAGTGCTTAAGAACTGCGAATAGGCAACATCTATGTGCATTAAAAGGATGATGGTGGTGTCCCATTTCTACATTTCAGAGCAGGTGGGCAGGTCCAGCCCCCCACAGGTGATTTGGGGAATGGGTGCACATGTGGATAGCATTAAGGATGTGGGCATACCAAAGGGTCTGCCTGCCCTTCAGCCAGAGCTGCAGCCCAGGCAGGAAAGGCAGGTTTGCGCTCACTTGGAATTGATTCCCTCCTGCACAGAGCCTTGGTAGTATAATGAGGCCATAAAGTGAATGGGGCCGTAATTTAGTCATGTGAACGTGGCTTTGTTCTGCCTTGGCGGTGGGAAGAGGCCTCAGCATAAGCCCGAAATGGGCTCCTCTGCGGTGACGCAGCGGCAGTGATTGCGCAGGGCACGGGAAGGACAGCAGTCATGTCGCACAAGGGGCATTGCCAACTGATGAGCATTCAGTGTGTAAACAGTGAAACGAGAGAGAAGGAAGGTAAAAGGCAAACCTCAGAAGTACCAGCCAGATCTTTTGTCCTTTGTGGGAGGCTGCTGAGGCCAAGAAGAGGGAGGAGGTGGGCGTGAATTAGAGAACAGAGGCAGGAGAGGATGAGCACTCAGAGGCTGAGGACAGTCATGCAGCCCATCCTTGGTAAAGAAAAAGAAAAAAAACAACCCTTAAAGACCCACAAAGCTGCTGGAACCACATGGTCAGTGAGCCTAAATCCCGGTCACCTACGTCAATAGGTGGGTGACAAACCTGCAGGGTGTCTACTCTCCTCCGCATTTTCAGCGAGATTGGAGCCATGCAGATAAAACCCTTCAGGTTTTGCCAGCAGAGAATTTGGCTTGATGTCTTCCCAGCACCCAGCAGCGTACAGCTCTCTGGGCAATGTTTTGGAGACCTTTGGGAGGAAAGAGCCTCAGGTGTCAGTTCTCAGTAGGAGGCGACGAAGCGCGATTTCTCTGTCGCCCGCTGTGCTTGGTAAAGGAATGGCAGGGGCAGCACAGCAGCACTGATCTTCATTTATGTCAGGGTGACCTACCATGGTGCCTCATGCACCCAGGGGGCTCTGAGTGAGGAGGTAATCCTAGTGATGGAGATTTACTATAACCATTACATCTGCCTGTTTGTTTTCTTCTTCTTTGCTGAATATAGATTGAATGTAGATTTTTGAAAGTCAGGGGTGATTTTTAGTCTCAGACACCAAACTTGAAGCTCTTTAAGAAAAGGTCTGAGTTCTGGGAAAGGCTGAGCATCTCCTCTGGGTACAGTCTTCAGTCTGGTTCCCCATCACCAGCCAGTTTGTCTCTTGCTCTCTAACTTGCAGGCAAGACAGCTTAGACAGGCTCTCCAAGGCCTGACAGTTCCTCTTTTCTACAGCTTCTTTTAGGGGGTCAAGAAAAAGCAGAATCTTCCCTGTCTGGGGTGGCGTATCCTCTCCTGTCCGTGCACGGGTTTGCACACCTGCCTGCGTGCACACCTGAGAGCTGGGGCTCTGCAGATGTGGGTATTTTTTGGATCCTCTGCTTTCATTAACCTTTCTTGAGGTCTCCCATGCTCTAGTTTGAGGCTGAGAGGAATCAGGGACCCCTTGACTCACTGCGCTAGGCAGGGAGAGGCCTGGATGGTTGATTTTGGCAAAATCACTCTCAGCTGGGAGGTGGCCAGCAGGTCTTTCCTTCCTCACAGCTGCTGAGTGCCTGGCATGCAGCGAGCTGAGGGACCTCAGAGCCTTGTGGGCAGGTAGGTCCTGCACTCCTTGCCCTGCAGGGAAGCTTTGGATTGAAAGGATTAAGGTAAATAAATCCAAGCAATTGCTGCCATGGCTGTCTCCTGGCTTTGCTGTCCGCACTGTGCCTGCTCTAGGCAGACAAAGCAATTTCTTGTCCTGGGGCTCAGTCTGGCTCCTCCCCATGCTCCCAGAAATGACAGAATCGCAGAATGGCTTGGGTTGGAAGGGACCTTTAAAGGCCACCCCGTGCCCTGGGCAGGGACACACACCTTCCATCCACCAGCCCAGGTTGCTCCAAGCCCTGTCCAACCTGGCCTTGAACCCCTCCAGGGATGGGGCAGCCACAGCTTCTCTGGGCAGCCTGGGCCAGGGGCTTACCACCCTCGTTGTGAAAAATTTCTTCCTTAGATCTAGTCTAAATTTCCCCTCTTTTAGTTTAAAGCCATTACCCCTCATCCTATCGCTCCCCTCCCTGATCCAGAGTCCCTCCCCAGCTTTCCTGGGGCCCCTTTAGGTGAGTTACAAAATGCTTCCTACGTTCCAAGTAGGCCAGGTGAGGGAAGAGAAACTGAGGCACACAGCAGGAACCCAAGGTGTCCCCCACCACCTAAGACAAAGCCAGGTCCCTAAAGCAGGGAACATTAGACCCTGGAGCCATTACACCAGACAGTCCCCGCACCCCCAGTGGCAGCTGCCACTGCTCGGGGTGTAGCCACACGACAGGCAGCCACGCGGCCAGCGGCTAATCTGGGCCTGCAGTCAGCGGGGAGATGTGCTGAGGCTGACATTGCTGGCGCGCTGCTGAAGTTGAAGGAGGGGAGCTGCATTCCTCGGACGCCTCACCCCCGCAGCTGCTGCCCAGCAGGGCCAGCCCAAAGGGACGCCAGCCACCACGGCACTGTGAGACCTGGCGATCCTGCACAGACGTAGTGGGTCACAACACCAGCCATGGTACCCAATTTCAAAGGCTTGGACGGCTCATTTCTAGCCTGGCAGCTAGTCGTGCTTCCAAAGGTCTGTTTTCTCCTGTGCCAATGCTCCTTCGCAGCATTCTGGCAACAGGAGGATCCCTAATGGGTTTTAAATTAACTGCCCCTTGGTTGTCTTGCTGATGGAGAGTTAAAATTTCCTCCCTCGTCAAGTTGTCACCTGCAGCAACTCCAAACCGCCTTGGTTAGGATCAGGGCTGGGTTCTGGGGCCAAAGCAGGAGCGCGGTGGAAGGACAGTCACACCAGGCAAAGTTCTGCTGTTTTCCTCACATTTGTTTTGGTGGAGATTTGCCTGAGCAGTTCCCTGTTGAGATGTGGCATGCTCAAAGCAAATGCGGAAGGTGCAGAAAATCACAAGACACCAAGTGTAACGTATCCACGAGACATTCAAGAGGTCAGAATGTGGCTTGGGGTGTAACAAGAAACCTACAGATTCTCAGCAAGGCTGAATATCCAAACATGGGCAGTCTCGGGGACAGCGTCAGCCAGCGTGTTCCCCTCTCAAGCCGAGAAAAAAGTTTCACTTCCTCAAGCAGAGCGGTTCTACCACCTAGCAAGGGACAGAAATTTCTGCAGACCTTAGCTAAAATCAGGCTGTTGCCAAGATGGGAATCCACGTGTGTGTCCAACACCAGCTCCGGCAGTGCCGGGAAGCAGCACTGGTGGGGGGACTGGCAGGTGAAGGGGGAGACCTGAGCTTAATGGCCTGTCCTGTCACTGGCTCCTCGTTGCCCTCGGTTCCCTGGCTGCACAGGGGAGGTAACCGCGTGGTTCTGGTCTGCAGGTGAACTAGAAGAAATACAGGGAGGGAGAGTTTCAAGTAACAGAGACCTACAAAATGCTGTGGGCACGGGGTAAAAGGCCAGGTTGGACGGGGCTTGGAGCAACCTGGTCTAGTGGGAGGTGTCCCTGCCCAGGGCAGGGGGGTTGGAACTAGGTGATCTTTAAGGTCCCTTCCAACCCAAACCATTCTATGATTCTAAAATGGTCTGTGTACAGTGGGACACTGCAGGTGGTCCTCTTTTTCCTTCTTTAGTACCAGTTAATGTGCACCAGTTAATGTGCACGAAGACAGGGATGTAGAGCATTTGTGCAGCCACTGGCGCAGCAGGGCCCCGGTTTCAGCCAGAGCCCCCGGACCTCGGTGGAACAGAAGTGGCAGTGCTCCAGGAGACTGCCCCCCATCTGCACACCTGCATCCTGAGTGGGAGGCTGCACCAGGAACTCGGTGGCTCAAGGGCATGAGTAGGACCTTCCAGGCCTTTTCACTGGCAGATTGCTGCCCTGAGCTAACGGGGGACAGCAGCAGAAAGTTGCCATCTAGTCCACTCCCTTGCCCTAGAGAGTCACCAGCCAAGGCTACCAGAAATAAAGGTCCCTGAGAACCAACTGGCCCCTGAAGCTGGAACCAGCTCTTCTGCATCCCAGTGCTGTACTGGAATCCCAAGGCCGTGCTGCCTCATCTCACCAGCTACCTCTGTTGCAGGGAAAGGGAGCCAGTCTCTGTGTTGTTTCTGCCTAAGTGTTCTTTGACCCTCTCTCTGGTTGTGCAGGAGGGTGCCATTGAGGCAGAACAGAGCCTCGCTGAAAGCGTAGAACAGAGGTTGGCCGAGCAGAAGGAAGGTGGAAGGGAAAAGGCTGGCTTAAAAGAGCTAGAGCAGGAGAGGTATAGAAGGGGCAGAAGGGACTCTTCATCAGGGAGTGGAGCCATGGGATGAGGGGGAACAGTTTTACACTGAAAGAGGGGAGATTGAGATGAGATGTGAGGCAGAAATTCTTGGCTGTGAGGGGGGTGAGCCCCTGGCCCAGGTTGCCCAGAGAAGCTGTGGCTGCCCCATCCCTGGAGGGGTTCAAGGCCAGGTTGGACGGGGCTTGGAGCAACCTGGGCTGGTGGGGGGTGTCCCTGCCCAGGGCAGGGGGTGGGATGGGATGGTTTTCAAGGTCCCTCCCCACCCAAACCATTCTGTGATTGTGTGATACTTTCCGCACCTACCAACCACAGACATGACAGAAAACACGGCCACCCCACACACAGAGGCGATCCCCAAGCGCAAACGCACACCATGAAGCTCACCACAGTACCAAGTACGTGAACAGCACATGCACAGGAACACCACACGTACTTTACAGGATCCATCACACGCATGAACCACGTATGTGAATTCCAGAGACTCCTTCGAATGTGGGCACACACGCACACACCCCTTGCAGGCAGGCAGAGAGTTGTGCAGTGTTTGATGGTGCTGTAACAAATGAGGAGCCAGAACAGACTACTTTTCAAGTGCTCTTGTGCTAATTGAGTCGATGCTTTTGGTAGCAAACAAGAAAAGGCTTAAGGAAGCCCCGAGAAGCATTTCCTCATTAACATCTCGTCATCACAGAGTCCGTTCATGCTGTCTGGACAGCCCTGGGCTTCCTGTCAGGAAGTGGTAGGAGCCCAGCTGTGTCTGTGTTAGTCTGACTGCTATTCCCAAGTGCAAAGCAATAACAAAGCTGTGCTAGAAACGAGAACAATTACCAGAAATTTGCAGGAGGGGGAGGGAACCGGTGTGGAGGAGAGCAAGGGGAAGGAATGCAGAAATGATCCCAGGAAGGTCTTCTTGCGCTTAGCAGAGCTCAGCGCACTTCAGCACATCTTGCCGTGCATGTTTCTGCCCTGAATGCTTTTTTTGGCTGATGACCAAACGCTAAATAACGAAGGGGTTTTTTTGCATAAGTTCACAGGGTTCAGCTTGCAGCAGGGGTGCAGATCTGTGCAGGCTCGGAGCCCCTGCCTGAAGGAGGTCTGTAAGCCCCTGCTGCCACTGTGGTGCACGGCTGGAAGAGCAAAAGGTTCTAGGTGTTAGAGCAGGTTTCACAGCTTCCAAAGGCTGATGCCCTAATGAAAGAACGTAGCTCAAAAGCCCTGTTTGCATTTTCCAGGTGTATCAGCTGGGATGATAAAAATGTATTTCCTCTCCTTACAGACTTGGTTTCTGCCAGGGAGAAAGCCCAGGCTTCTATCAGGCGTTCACATCTTCTCCTAACCAAAATAAATAAACCAGGGCTAGTCTCTAACCTGCAAGCCCAGGTCCTAGGTAGGCAAGTGAAAAAGCACACAGATTCCCAGCAGGAATCAATGTGGACATCGATGGGATTTTGGCAGTCTGTGGGGGTTAGCCTTTTGGAAACCTATCCCTTCAGCCCTTCCAGATATCAGATGGGTGCTCAGCTCCCAGCAGTTCTACTGCTCCGCGTTGTCTTCATGCGGCATCATTACCTGCCCTGAGCTGACAGCTTTCCCGAGGGATCCCACAGTATGTGACATACAATTCCCCCTTCCCGGGCACCTTGTGCCTTAGGGAGATGAGTATTATTAGCCCTGCTTTCCAGATGGAGAAATTCAGGCAAAAGTAAATAAATGTCTGGTTTGAATTCATTTAGTGAGTGCGTGGCAGAACTGAGGGTAGCATCCAGGAGTCCTGGTATTTAACCCCTTCTCCTGCCGTGCTCTGAGCTGACGGGGGGAGGCCGGGAGTCCTGCGTTACCCGCTGAACAACCTGCCTTCTGTTGTAAAGCAGCCGCTGAGCTTAAGAGGAGCCGACAAGAAACACCAAGGTTAATATGAGAGTTAACTCCTAAGCTCCATCCACCAAATCCACGTTGCTCCAATGGCTTTGATGGAGAAAAAATAATTTATAGCACAGGAGGACTTTGATCTTATGTGGAAACAGGCAATTGAGTCTCCTCTCCCATGACTGCAGAAATCGGGCTGAGATTCAACCTGTCTAGTGGCCATTTCCACTAGGGTTTTCTGTCCCCGTCTCCTTAGGGTCTCCACTATCTAATTCTCTCTCTGGCTGCATCCAGTGCCTGCCCCATCAGCCGCACCGGTGGTGTCAGGGGGTCACAACTGGAGAGCCTTTCTCCAGAGCAGTGAAGAGCCTCTCACACAACTCATCAGCGCAACCCAGCAGTGGCTCCATTTTCTCCACTGGGCATAATCCCGTGTGTGAAAAAACCCACAAAAGAGGCTCTGTCCTGTTCTGATTGACAAATCCCAATACATTAAGCTATTTGTGGGAGCTGCAGGCACCTGCTGCCAGGGAAGGGAGCGTGTGGAGGGAGCCTTGTGCTCCGGGAGCAGAGCTCCGACACACGCGCCGAGACCTGTGGACAGGAGGGAGTGCAGGGCAGATCTCCCCAGGGCAGACCTCAGGTCTTGTTGGTATGTGAAGGCCTGGCTTTGCTGAGCAATAAGGTCCAGTCAATACCAAAAACCCGCGCCGTGTGGTAAAAGACCTGTCTGTCTTTGAACAGAAAGTCTTGAAAAACGCACAAGCAAGCGGCAGCCACTCCGAGCGTGTGCCCTGCGTCGGCGCAGGCAGATGGGAGCAGGCTCCCCCCGTCTGCCATGGCCAGGCGGCTGCAGCCACCTCCTACATCGAGATTCCCAGAGATGCCGGACCTGGTGACACAGGCACATTCTTCATTCCTGCAGGCACACAGAGTCACTTCAGCGCACGTGCACGCAGCCAGATGTTACCTCTGTAACCACATTTCTGTACAACCACAGATTCTTCCATATAAAGACATAGGCAGTCACTGCTGCGTGTTATTTATGGTCTTTCACACACGTAGAGCCACAGTGCTGCTTCAGTTGCACATGCACTAGTTTTTTTCCCCGTAAAGAAATACGCGCACGCTCCCTGAAACAAACACAAGTGCTCCTTGTTCAGAACTAGCACCCGCACGGCCCCTCGGGCAGCCTCGTCCCTCTGGGCTCGGAGCACACAGATATTTGAGCGGTGGCTACCTGGACGTATTCAGGAGGGAGGGATGGACAGACAGACATCTTTGTCCTGCACATCTTCCCTGGGGTTGATTCCTATATGAATGCTGTCTCAGGCTTTCCTGCTCCTTAGCCAAGCAGAGCCTTTGCTCTCAATTTATCCTCCAGGGTTCAAATAGTTGGGGTACTCGGGAGAGACACAGCCACCCACCCGGCAGCACAGGGTGTCCGGGACATCCCAGCCATACTGCCACCAGCGGCAGTCCAGCTGGTGACTTCAGGGTGGCCAGGATTTTGGAAAACACTCTTGTTTTCCCAGGCAAGACCCAGAGTACTTCCCATCAAAGGGAGGGCTGAAACACTGCTTAAGGGAGTGTATTGTGCCACACAGCATGGCTTTGCTGTCCCGGATGGCCGCTGCGCAGGTCTGGGCTGCAGACGGAGCCTCTGGGAGCATCCTCCAGACAGGGCAGCTCCTCCAGCCCTGCAGGCGTTCGCTGCAGGGAGCCTGGCCGCTCGGCTGGCCCCCCCGGGTTAGGAGCAGGCACCAGGGTGTATCCATAGCGGGTACTTCAGAGGCTGCTCAGGGCTTACGGGCGCCAAATCGCTCTCTGGGAGCCCTTTCGCCCTCCCCAGCGAAGGTTCTGTGAGGAGGCCCTAAGCCCGGGCAGAACGCATCCCGCGGGCTCAGGCGGCCGGTGCAGCCTGGGTGGCAGTCGCCATCCCGTCACGCACTGTGGTGACAGCCGCTTGTTCTGCCTTCGCTTCAGCAGGGCCAAGTTTCTCCCTCCGCCCACCCGTATGGCCCCTTCCCCACGGAATGGTGGTGACAGGGACCCTGAAAAGTTCCCGTGACTGTCCCTAAGTGTCCCCAAACCCACATACACAGCCTCCCTGCCAGCTCCGCTGTGAATTACAGTGTTTTTCAGTCCCATTGCTGATACTGCACCTTCACACCTGCCTGAGGGACTATTCAGCATCCTGCTAACACTGTTCAGCATCTGCCCAACCTGCAGTGGATTTACCATTACAGAGACGACCAGCCCAGCCCATTCCCAGTCCTTTCCCAGCAGTTCCAACTGTGTCGGCACAGTCTGATCCGAGCAGGCATCTCCCCTATCATTTGGACTTGGACATGGTTACTTCTCTTCCAGGTCCTGCCTCAAAAAGTACAAGCTCCAGTTCCATCCCCATTAACTGGGCTTAAGCTTATGTTCCTGCTCAGGCATGTGCTTCAGTGCCGCCTTGGATCGGGGCCCCAGTACAGCAGAGCCATTGACCAGGACTGGTAGAACACAAGGCAGCAGGTAAAATCCTTCCAGCCATGTAATCTCTCTGTCTAGCACTTTCTAAACTCTGATCTGTGGCTCCAGAGGTATGTGAGCTGCTTGTAAGAGTCATGGAAGACAAGCAGGCCTGCTGTTGAGAAATCCACGCTGTACAGTCTGCGTTACTGCGGGGAAAGACGGAATGACCCAAAATCAAAGGAGATTTTTGCCACTCGCTGTGTACCTCTTGCATCCATCTTTCCATCTAACTTTCCCCATCCATAATGTATCTATAGATTCATCATAGGTTTAGTGTCTCATTACCACCAGGGTTGTCTACACTCTTTAATCTTACTCTTATTACATCTCTTTACCTGAACCCCCAGCCTGCAGCCAACATTTATTCCCCACTCCCGGGTCTCTCTCCGGTTCTGGAGCAGCCAAGGGATCAATGGGAGCGAGCTGTGAAATGCCAACACATAGCTAAGTGCGACCTGCGCTGTCAGTCTGCTTTTAGGCTATTTCTGTGTTCTAATAACCCCTGATCCATCTGCACTTCGCCATGCCCTGTGATTCAATTAGCCTCTAAATCAAATTATGCTTGGCGCTTTGGACCCTATTATCTCTCCAGATCCTAAACTGATAAAGCTGGCCCGGGTAGCCATGCATCCGAGCAATGGGCCACCATGTTTTTGCCCCAGATTCCCTGTCCTAACACCAGCCTGACTCCAAACAGCCCCTGTGCCTCTTCTTTGGGCACAACTCTCACTAGTGCCAGCGATGAGTTTGGAAAGGGTAATCAGAGGGAGGAGTGCTGTTGCCTGGGGATTTCTTCCTGATGGATTTATCAAGACAAAAACTAAGAGGGGGAGGCTGCACAAGGACAGCCGGATCCCAGCCTGCCAGAGCCCGCGCCGCTCAGCCTGATAGTCACATCCAATTAAGTCTAATGTAAACACCACATTAAACCCCAAACCCCAGCCTATGTTGAGCGGAGACGAGGGGGAGGAGAGGGGGCACGTTTTTCAACAAGGTGTTGAATCCATGGTTAAATTCCCCCATTGTCCTCTTGCGGTGTGGTTCAGGGGGAAAAAAATACAAGAGATAAGGGACCAGATTCCTGCTGGGAGACCAGAGTTATTCCCAAATAGAGCAGTGCAGCAGCTGGGAACAAGACCACTGTCGAACTTAATGCCGGAGGACAGGCACAGAAGGAAGCTGGCATTGCCGTTTTACCGCGGCGGAAAGAAGGATGAGGGTTTTAACTCTCGCTAAGTGAATCCTTTCATGTGTCCAGCGCTGGGAAAATGTCTCCCAGCCGGAGCTGTCTGGGAGAGCCGCTGTCGGAGCCGACACACCAGCCCCGGCCAGGTTTCCCTGGGGCCGACTCGTGGAGAAGAGGAGCCCCTGAGAAACCTCCTGGAGCCCGGCTGGCGATGGAGGGGCGATGGAGGGGCTGGGGAAAGGCTGGGTCCCCTCGGCGTGCGCTTTTCATCTGCAAAGGGGAGGAAAGGGGGGATGGGAAAGGAAAATGAAACCGATCCTACCTCCTTCTCCGAGATGTAAAGCTGATCTCCCTTCAAAACCACATAACGGTTTTTCCAGATTTCCCTAAAAATGCCTTTCCCGCAAAATTTCCGCACCCAGCCGACCTTCTCTGGCTGCACAGATTGCTGGTTTCCATCCTGTTGCCCCTAACACAAAGAGAGAGGGAAGAAAATGGGGGAAAATGGTATTATTCTAGGTTTTACACTCCTCTTCTCCCGCCGCTCCCTCTTTGCCCAACTTTCGCCTCCCCCTCCCTCCGGCCCCTCTCTCCACTGAAGCTGGGACTGAGGGACTTCGCTCGATCCGCTCTACATGGATTTTTCTGCTGCAGACACGAAGCAACAACAATAATAGCGAGGGGACGATGCAAAAATCGCAGGCAGGGCTTCGCTCTGGGCATTATATAAGAAAGGCTGTTATGTTATATTCGCCTCGTATAATGCGCATTGGAAAGAGGAACAGGAGGGTGTTGGGGAGGATTTAAACTAGCTGGGTTTTTTTACTGCAGTGAAAATTGCATTTTTGAGCCTTTTATGAACAATTCATCCTAGAGGTGAAATCTATGGCTGGGTTTATATTTAAGATTTCTGCATAGGCAGCGATCAGATCTCTGGGCGCAGCAGACACACGCAAACGGCACAGAGCGGAGAGCGACAGATTGATGGTGTCTCCAGATTTTATCGTTTCCTTGTGATCAAAAATGAAAACTGCCTGCCTACATCGCTCCGCACGAAGCGGCGAATAGTATCTCCGGGCGAATTGAAGAGGAAGGAGAGGCGCTGGGCAGCGGGAGAGAAGGAGAGACGGGTGCTGGGTTTGTTTTGATCTGGTTGGGGTTTGGGGTTTTTTTTGCAAGGCAAAGCAAACAACTGGAAATCAAGAGACAAACCCCCCTCCCCAAAACATCCGGGAGCCTCCCCTACCCCACCCTGCCCCGAAGAAGAACCGATTCCACTCACCCTCTTTGCAGAATTATTTTTTTTCATCATTCCTTAGTGTGCTGCGCTGGAGGGAGATGGGGGGGGGGGGGGTGAGAGAGGGGCTCCCGGCGGCCTCCTCCTGGGGAGAGCGCGGCTGGGAAATACACAGCTACCTCCTCTTCCTCCCTCTCTGCCTTCACCCTTTGTAGATCACAGACGCTCTCTAGTTACATGGAGACCAGCCCGCCTCTGTAATACATCCTCAGCCATGCAGACACAGCGTCCCCCCCCACCAGCCGCCGCCACCACCACCATCACGGAGCTCGGGTGGGCTTGCACTGGGCTGGCCTGGGCTCCCGAGCTCCATCTATAGCCGTGCGCGTATGACGTCTGGGGTTCACAATAAAGGGCGAATCGCAGCCCACGAGGGTTTTTCTTCTTTGTTTCTGACTCGATGCGAGTGGCTGGATGCGAGTGTTGTCGAGGATGGGGTCAGCGGGGGGGGCACATTGTCAGATGCGTGTCCCCTCCCGCAATGTCCGAGCCACATTCCTGGCTGCGGCGCAGGTCACTGCAAAACTTCCCGGGAGATGGAAAAGCGGCCAGGTGGCAGCGGGAGGGTTTTCTGCCAAGAAAGTGGCTGAGCGTTTAGGAGCACAAACAAAAGAGGAGCGGGGTGATTCCCCGGGGAGGGGGCCAGGGAGAAGGGGTCACTTCCCGGCACGGAGGGTCTGGCAGCAGAGACTTACACGGCAAAAAGACAGGGAGATTCAGAGCACAGCTTCCCAAAAGTGAGGAGGTGCTTGGCTTCCTAAAAAATACCTTTTTTTTCCTGATTATTTGTTCTCCCTTCTATATGTCCTGCACGTCCAGAACTGTCTTGAGTGTGGGACTGAGGCCATAGACTGGGTTTATAAAGGAGATGCGTAAAAAAGAGAGAAAAACAGAGAAAGGAGGGAATAGTTCTGTTCAGAAGTAGATAGATGAAGACTGATCAGTCATTGATCAATTGATCTGTTGGTCGCTTTACAGTGAAAACCTCCCATCCCATCCTTAGTCTGGCGCACACCCACGCTACCGATTGTAGACTGTATTTTAACCCAAGTGCTTTGGAATTAATGCGTCGAGAATACTGATGATGTACTTGTGCTGCTAACATCTTTTAAAACATCATATGCGGGAAGCACAAGCAGCAGTTGAGTGCTTGGATCAGAGTATTTTCAGGGCTTTTGTGAGTGAGGGGCTGGCGGGTTTGTATCTTTTCTTTTTCAAGTGCTGGCATTTCTGTAGTGGTCTCCCGTTCGTGTCGTGAGCCGGGGGATGCACTGAACGCCTGGGACAGTGCAACAAGGCACCGGCTAAAACAAACCCACCCGAGAAGAGGCTCAGAGCAGGGATTGCCTTTTCCTTCTGTGCCTGTGCAGCCCCGGACTCTGTGGGGGCCAGAACTGGGAGTTGCCAACTTTTTGCCTCAGTTTCCCCATTTGAACTGTAAGGATAATTGGTTTTTTTGACAATTTTAGTGTGCTAAATGCTTTAGTATTGCTTCCCTTATACTCTTCAGTAAATTCAGCTGTGTCAGGTGCTGGTCTGTTCCGCTGGGGAGGCGCTGGGTTGGGTGGGTACGGCACAGGTTCTTGGCAGTGGGACCGAGGGCACCCTCAGCACGTTTGCTAGCTGTGTGGTGCGGTGACATTCCCGAGGGACGGGATGCCATCCAGAGGGACCTGGACAGGCTGGAGAAGTGGCTCCCTGTGAACCTCATGGGGTTCAACCAGGGCAAGTGCAGGGTCCTGCCCCGGGGTGGGGGCCAGAGCCCCTCTGCTGTGGGGACAGGCTGAGAGAGCTGGGGGGGTTCAGCCTGGAGAAGAGAAGGCTCCGGGGAGACCTTGGAGCCCCTTCCAGTCCCTAAAGGGGCTCCGGGAAAGCTGGGGAGGGACTCTGGAGCAGGGAGGGGAGCCATGGGACGAGGGGGAAGGGTTTTACACTGCAAGAGGGAGATTTAGATGAGATGTGAGGAAGAAATTCTTGGCTGTGAGGGGGGTGAGCCCCTGGCCCAGGTTGCCCAGAGAAGCTGTGGCTGCCCCATCCCTGGAGGGGTTCAAGGCCAGGTTGGACGGGGCTTGGAGCAACCTGGGCTGGTGGGAGGTGTCCCTGCCCAGGGCAGGGGGTGGCATGCGATGGGCTTTAAGGTCCCTTCCCACCCAAACCACTCTATGATTCTTCCTGCGGATTGCAGAACTGCCACAGCGATGGCACGTGTCCAGCAGGGGCTGGCAGGGCCCAGCGGTGACACCACCCTGCACAGCTGGATTTCGGCACATGGGCAAAGTTGGGAAGCGGATGAGGTGTGGTGGCAGAGGGACAGACATGAGTCACGCTCACCGTAGCAATAGTCAACTGTCTAAAGCCCCTGGTGCAGGTTGCAGGTCTCTTACTGTATGATGGAGTGTGCCAATTTATTTAATAACATTTTGCCTCCCAACCGGACTTGTTATTTTTCATGTCCTGTTTTCAGTGGCCAGGTCCTACGGAGCGCCCCAGAGGTGGCTGCAGGCCAATGCCAGATGGCACGACGCTGGTAGCCGCGGGAGAGCTTTGTCATGCCCTTTGAATCAAGACTGAGGCTGGTCAGGGCCCTTCTCTTCCCAAATGGCCTCCTCACAGGACTGTCAGGACAGCCCGGCACTCACAGGTATGTGCTATTTTCACCAGCCTAACCCCGGTCTCTGGTACTCTGAGTACAAATTGTCTCGGGATTGTGTTTGGGGTTTTATCAAGGGATTTGCGTGCCAAAAGACTTACCATTAGGTACCTCGTGGGAGTTTTAAAGGGCATGGATAAGATGCCTCACTCCCATTGAAATCCCATTTAAGAGTCCATATCATGCCTTGCGCTTCCCGCAGCCGTGTGCCGAGTCACTGGTGTAAGATTCCCCGTTGTCACATACAAACTTTTTAAATCTCAGTGGCACTTCTAAATCTGTTCTTGTCCTGGGGGGAGTGTGCAGGGCTCCTTGCTGGAAGGGGCCATCCCTTTCTCACACAAACCACAAAGCTGAGGAAATGCAATGGCTGAGCAGCGCTGGGGTGGCTGAGGAGGGTCTTCAGCCACTTGGGAGCCCCTCCGGCCATGGCTCCTGGATTTCCGTGAGCGCTGATGGCCCTTTGCGCCGCTCACCCAGCAGAGCCGGGCTCTCGCGCCATGAGAACGAACAGTCCTGGCTGTCGCGCCTCGTGCCAGCGAAGTCACCCTGTCACCACAGCAGATGAAGCCCCTGCGCACCTGTTCCAGGAGGAATCCCGCTCCAGTGGAAATCCTTGGGCTCTTTGGGAAAACACGAGGGGCGTCACTGGCTGAACAAGGCTGCAGGCAGCAGTACGACAGTGACTCATGTTTTAAAGGATGTGACCGTGATTCAGATCTGGAAACATCAACAATGTACATGGAAGGAAGGGAGGTAGGAGGGAGCCCAGCTCCAATTTCCGTGCTTGAAACAGGCAGTCACAGTCCCAGCAGTGGGACCGACCCCCGGGTGTTGCTCACACTGGCTTTACTGGGCTGGGGAAGGGGCTGGGATGGTTGTGGCCTCCCTGTGCCGTGTTTGTACCGGTGTGGCACATCAAGTTGTTTGTACAGCTGTGCAGCCCCCTACCCTGTCCCTGTCCCCGTCCCCATCCCCGTCCCAGCTGCGGTGAGCCCTGATTGTCCCGTGATTTGCATTCATGGTTACCGCAGTAAATATGGCCTTGTGCCCACAGATGCAAGTGGCCCCCAATGAAATCAGTGGATCTCGCATACCGGAATAGCTAATGGAAGAATTTAGTCTTTTATTAGCTGCTAATTAACTCAGTCCATAGTTTAACAACCTTTGTGTAGACTGTATTCTGGGATGATTTGTTTTCCCGGTTTGTATTTGCAGTAGCGGTGTATTTTTTATGGTGGTTGCAGGATATATCAGAAGTACCTAATAAATAACACCGCAGGAAAAAGCAACTCGCGGCCCAGAGCTGGGAGCAGCCACCTGGCCACGAGCAGGAAAGACGGAACCAGAAATGTTTAGATTATAAAGTTATAAAACTACGACGATCGCTTCTTTAGTACCTTCTTGCGGTAGCTCTGAAGGGTCTGTGTCAGGATGTGATTTTCCTGCTGGGATCATCGCCAAGCGACTTCGGTCCTGGTGCTCGGGGCTGTACATCAGGAGGTGCAGCACGGTGTTTCCAACAGCCCCAGCCGGGCTCCAGGACTCCTCCGTGCTCCACAAACGGGCCCAAAGTCTCCACCTTTTGCTCTGTAGGGGCTGCACTCTGAAAAACTGGCTCCTCAAAGGGACCTCAAAGGTCCCCTGGGCTACTCTGCCACGCGCGGGGCGTCGGGGCTGGGCACAAGGGGACTCCCGCAGTGGCAGGGGAACGCGGGAGGGTCCCCGTAGAAGGGGGGATCGTGGTGGTGGGTGCAGGGAGGCTCCTCCAGGCGCCTGCTGGCATGAAGGGCTGTGAGCGGAGATGGGGGAGCCCCGGGTCGGTGCCCCATCCTTTGCGGGGGGGATGCGAGCCTCGGGCCGAGTTCCCATCCTCTAAGGGAGCAGGGAATTGCTAATATCACGGCTTTGAATTTTGCTACATGGAGCACAGAAATATCATTGTTTTTAAAAGAGGGGGAAGGGCGTAAGAGGGAGGGAAAAGACCTTGAAAATGTGGGCAAAATGAAAAGAGAACCTCTCTCCAAAGTTGTGTTTATGTCCTCCTGCTTGCTGTCCTCAAACATCCTATTTGCTCTGTTCAGCCCTGATGTTGCAGTTTTGCTCCCCTATGATGTGTTGATTCATAATAAACAGTTACCAAAATATCTTCTCGCTGCAAAAGCAGAACAACAAACACTCTCAGTTTATTTATGTATTTAACACCCCCCCGCCCCCCGCATAATTTTGCCTCTGGATATCAAGTGTGAAACTGCTGCTTAGAAGATGAATTGGGTTTAATTAGGACATGTGTTTTTCCTTGTCTCTGAAGATAATTACAGCACTATTGTCTGGGAAAGGGGTCTGCTTGATGGGGGAATGCACCCCTCCAGAACGGAGCAGGCCAGGGGGCTGCCTGTTTCCTTTAAGGGCTGGGACGCGGCTCTCCTCTCTTCTCCACAAGACTCTTTCAGGGGCTGGTGGCTCAGGTTGGCAGCAAGATCCCAGTCGGCTGCGGCAGAGTGACTCACTCAAGGCTCTGCCCCATTCCCAACAACTTAAAATGTAATGTATGGAGCACGGAGAGGGTGGGAAAGACAGGAGATGTGCTCCTGTCCAGAGAAATACTCAACGGGGATGTAATTCCGAGCAGGTCATGCTGCGTCTGTGTCCTAATGAAGAACCTTAAATCCTACAGGGGCTTCCAGCAGGGCAGAACCAGAGTTGGAGCCAGAGCTGGAGCCGGAGCCGGAGCCGGAGTTGGAACCTATCCCTGGCCCATGGCCTGCAGGAGGAGATCTTAGACCTTCACAGAGTTTGAGCCAAGCTCATCTGGAGATCAGGTTGGCTTAGGTTGGGCATGGGCTGGGGTGTAGGCAGACAAATTTGGACCACTGGGAACTTGGGGTTAAGGGCAAGTTTGAAGCTGAGCTAAGACAACAGCGCAAGAGTTAGTGGAAAGGCCAGGAGTAAACTCGGAGACACAGCCCAGAGCTCTGGGTAGCACTACGCCTGGTGTAGCGCTGCCCACGTGAAGGTAAACGCTCCTGAGACAAGGCACTTTCACAGCAGCCTGACCTCACCGTGCACTCAGGATGGTCCCAGTATGGCTCTAACCAGTATAAACCTCCCGCTAAATGACTGCGTCTACCGCATTCCTGCCCGCTGGCCGTGCTCAGCGACTCTCCTTTCACTGCTGCTTTAAAGCAGTTGCAAATTTTGCATCCCTTCTCCCTTGCCCCTGCAGCATCGCTGATCTGCTGGAAAGTAGCTTCCGAGTTACAGAGAAACAGGCCTTTATTTCCCCTGTTGTTTATTTTAGTCATAGACAGGTTTGGAAGTTTTGGGTTTTTTTTGCCTTAAATGAAATGCCCCACCTATGTGTTTCTACTGCAATGTGTTTTCCCTTTCTGCCATGACTTCCCTCCCAGAGGTCTGATTTTATTTAACATCTCCAATTTAATGATGTGGCAGGGGGAGGAAACCAGCCTGCTGATGAAATTTGCAGAGAGCTAACAAACCAGGCAGCTCCGCAAACAGAGCTCAGGACTGAAAAGACAACACGGGATGGGGAGGTCAGGAACCAGAGTGGGATATAAGGTGGGCCTTGGCCTGGGAAATTGCAGGCTAATGCTGATGATGGCAGGCAGGGTCTGCGGGGAGCGCTGAGATGGTCAGCACGGCTCTGGTGAGGTTGGAGTTCACCCAGCGCTCACGCTTTGCGTGGGGATGGCTCTTCCTGCAGCGCCGGGGCAAATGAGGTAGCGGCATTCACTGGAGCGAAAACATCAGCAGAGAGGGGAGGAGAGAAACCAACGCAACAGCATCTGCCTGACGCTGTCAGCCGGCACGCAGCCGGAAAAACATGCGACTCGACAGGGTTTCTGTGGCCTGACGTCCCCCTCTGGGATCGCTCCAGCAGCCCTGTCTCGGTGGAGTTTCAGCAGCGACAAGGCCCTCGGGCCACCCGGGACATGAGCCAGGTTCTCTCCTTGGGGGCTGTGTCCTCACCCCACTCCCGGCGGGACACAGCATGGGGATCCTCTGCGGATCCTCACCGCATCCCTCAGCTACCGCTTCCACCATCCGGCTGGAGGGATCCGCTCCATGCCTGACGACGGCTGCGTGCTTCTTCCACCACAAAGAGCTGTCAGGACCCTGGTGGCAGGGTCCCCAAGGGACGCTGCTAGCCAGGCTTAGCTGGCCCCCTCGCCACTACAGGGCTTTGCTCCCTCCCGCCTTGCTCCACATCAACAGGACTTCTTTGTGATGCTAAGATAATTCCCAAGGATTTAGGAGCTCATTTCATTTGATCTGGCTTGTTAATTCCCAAGTCAATTGCTGATTAAAAGCCATGTGTCAGAGATCTGGAAACTCACTTGCAGGTTTCTCAGCAGGACCCTTCCCGGAGCCGTGGGGATCGTAGGGTCCTGGCATCCACGGACACGGTGATGCCGAGGGTGACAGGCTGCCCTCAGCCATGTGGGACAGAGCAGGCGAGGGGGCAAGCAGCAGGGCAGTCGGGGGTCCCCAGGTCCTGCAGCGCTCACGAGCACTCTGCTGTCCCTCCCCAGGCTCCCCCAGGGACAAACGTACCGGGCAGAGCTAAAGGGACTCTCCCCTCATTAGGACCACTGTCACTTGTGGTAGCCGGGGCCACTGACCAGCGGAGCCCCACCTTCGTCAGCACATAGCAGATAAAACGAGAAGAAAATCCTTCACTTCTGAGCTGTATTAAACTCCTTCAGTTACAAGGAAAGGAAAAGCTAGAAACAAAAAGGATTTTTTATTTCACGCGTCTCAAAATGTTTTGCTGTTTTCTAAATGAAAAGTTTCTCCAGAGTTTTGATACTGAAAAAACAACAACCCCCCCAACAACTTAGCAAAACACATTTGCAAAGTGTTTCAATGCTGCCACACTTGCGTTTTTCTCTGAAAAAAGCAGCTTTGGTGCAAAAACTTAATTTAGCTCCATCCTCATCCAGTTTCAGCATCATGCAGAGGCATCACCTCCTTTTCTCTGTAAACTGTTATCACATCCTCCACATAACAGCAACTTGCACTTTGTATTCCAGCACTTGGGTACGGGAAACAGCAAGGGACATTATTCCATCTGTATTCTCGTGTTATTCCCACTCCTTGAACAGATTGAAGCTGTGGCCAAAAGAAGAAATTAGAAGGCTCTTCCCACCTTGCAAGGAGCCTAGCAGTTGCCCAATAAATCTCCATCTGCACAAGTATTAGTCACCCGTGCCAAGGAAAGAGGCAAGCGTTTGAATGACTGAGACTCTCCCATTTTGCCTCTGTGAGCGCAGGAACAATACAAGCCGCGCCACAAAAAGCCGGGGCTCAGCAGAGTGATAAAGGAACCAGCCTCGCAGAGAGTCTTCCCACCTCCTACCAAGGGCCCTGCTGTTTCCTTTTCAGCTCGGTGATTTTTCCATGAGAAAATGCCCTGGGAAACTGATTCTTCAGTGTGGGGGGACTTTTGTTCATGATGCCCTAAACCAGAGTCATCAGACGCCTTTCCTTCCAGACGGGAAAACAGAATCTTCCTAAGACGTCAGAGGGAGGCCCCTGGGAACCGCTTCTCTTCCCCCCCCATCCAGTAAGTTACATGGCCTCCAGAAGGCAAATTAATAACCCCGCATATACGATGGGCTAAAATTACCTTGAGTATGATCCGTGCATCCACTGGCATGGCAGAAAGCTCAGAAAGAAAAGACAGAGCAAAATCCAGCAGTTGAAAATTGAAGCAAGTCCAATTTTAGCTACAGTGTGTACTTAAAAAGAAAAAAAGAAATCCAGGGAGGACAGGCAGTCTGGGAATATGTGTTTTTAAACAAAGACTGGGTACATTTTTAACGTGCACTTTAGCTTAAGCAGAGTTATAGACGAGATGTAGAAACTACTGAGTCAAGTCCTCTGGCTTGTCTCTCGCGGCCCAGGGTGGGTTTAGAGCTTTGCGTGAACCAAAAGCCCCAATTCCCTGTTCATCGCTAAAGTGCACTCATTTTATACCAGCACAAAACTTCACAAGCAAAATCCTTACGGGTGCCTGGAAACAGGCCGCAGATTGCTGCAGGCTCAGCAGTGCCCAGCCCGTGCGTGTGACACGCGGGACACAAAGCTCTTTGCAGCACAGAAAACACCCCGGGTGTCCGAGCAGGACTCAGCCTCTGAGACACCGGCGGGGAATTGTTTTTGACAATCTCTAGGTAAGAGCCGGGATGCCCATCGGGGTGCAGCCGAGCTCTGCCAAGATGGGATGCTCCAGGTCCAGCATCTCTCTTTCACCCGCTCCGTGCCCCCGTGGGACGCAGGGCAGCGAGGGAGCTCGCTGGGCGAGCGCAGGGCTCTCAGGGCGCTGGCGGAGCGCGGCTCAGAGCTGCGGTCCCAGGGCGAGGGCTCTGCCCAGTAATTTCACTCCCCGCTGCGCTGGGAGCAGTGCTCTGGAGGCATCTCTGCTGATGGCCCAGCAGAAATCACAAGGCAGGGATTTTGGCTGGAGAGCCCAATTTTGCTTCATTTCTGGGGACTGATTCACTTTGCCAGCAGGAAAGCAGTGGGATTCCAAGCAGGAGGAGGAGGCTGAGGTGAGAGCGTGAGGTATGAGGTCCAAATGCAACTGGAAAAAAAAAACCCAAGCCCCAGCATTGTGCCCCTTCTCTTCAATTTTTTATCTGCTCTGCTTTGAACAGCTCTGATAGTTTACCATGGCTGATGCAAAGGCCGCCAGCCAACCTCAGGTGATGCCAGCTCTGTCTGAGCCTTTGCAAAGGGTGGCACTGGGATTCTCCAAGCCTTCCTGATGGGAAGCACGGGAAGCGCAAGGGAAATCACGACTATGCAGGGGGCAGGGATGGGTCCTGGGGACTTCGGGGCAGGGTTTTGTCCAAACCTTCGGTGTTTGCCTTTGCCGGGAGGCAGAAATGTGTACCAAGGAGGCTGCAAAAAGACACACACAGGAGACAGGATTCACTTCGGAAAGGCTGATGGAACATCACATTGTGCGAGTCTCTTAATCCACCACTTAATCCAGTACCAGGAGCACAACCTTTTACAACACGCTGTAGGAAATTGAGCTGCCTGATAAGGTGAGAGCCCACTGGCTAAATAAACCAAACACCTCGTTTTGTGAGCTACCTCTATCTCGTGCCTCCAGCAAGTGTCAGCCCCTGGAACTCCTGCCTGACGAGGACTGAGGCACTGCAGGGCTTTATCCTACAGGGAGGAGAGGAGCTAAATGTGTCAGCTTCCTCAATGAGAGGAAGGAGGCGACGGACTGGAAACCACACCAGTACCCATCCCTTCCGAAGCAATGCCTGACGCTCCTGAGTTAGAAGGGAAACGCTCCCTAATGCCATGGCATGGGAACTCTGCCCCATGGCCTGGCCCCGCTGTTTTCGGGCGAGAGCCCTGGTGTGGCTCCGCAGCGCACGCACCATCAATCCTTCAGCGCTGTAGGGAGATTTTGGGATGGACAGGCGCCCAGGCTCAGAGTGACCTTGCTTCAGGGAATTAAGCCAGAGAAATGAGTGTGAATTCAGGTACTTTCCATCCTCTGCCGAGCTCTCAGGGAGCCAGACGTTCGGCCTTACTTGATTATGGGAAGAGAGAAGGGAAAGATGTTCACAGAAGCCAGGCATCCAGTCTGCTGGTGTCTGTTTTGACTCTTAATCTGTGCTGCTTTTCACAGTACCTCAATAAAAGGAAACTTGAAAAAAAATTCCTCTTGAGGGGGCGGAGAGCCTGCGTTTCTCTCCGGGACACCTGCGCCCGGGGTTACAGCTCTCCCCCTGCTTGTCCCCACCTTCCCCAGAGCCAGGGTACGGAGAGCAGCGGGAGCACTTTCTGGTCCAGCTCCCATGCCCAGGAGGGTGCCAACCACCCTCCTCTGCCCCCAGCTCTGCTCCACAACTACAGTTCCCTTGTTTCTTTTTGAATCCAACGTGTTTTATTACTGCTAGATTTATTTTTATTGTTAAAAAGAAATCACAACACTTTCCCAGTTCACAACATGAGAGCAAAAACAAGGCCATGGAGTTGTGTTTGTTTCTTAAGGTAAACAGAAGTTAATAAAGAAGATTAAGAATGTAATTATACCTCAGTGGCATTACGAAGGGGATATTAGGAATCATTTAATAGATAAGAGGTTCAGTCAAAATGGGTTATTTAATAGGACTCAAAATATACAGACCACTGAGCAGATCAAAGGGCTTCACCTTCCAGAGATGCACAGAGAAGTCTGGGCCAGGATCATGAGGCGTTCGTTAGGGGACTCATTCCATGTGTTTTGACAAACCAAGCAAGTGCACGGCTTTGCCGCCGGCCGGCGGAGCTGCAGAGACCCAGTGCTTCTGCAGCGACCTTTTTCCCAGGCTCTGCTGCTGGTTCCAATTGCAATTACGCAGCCGTGTCCCGTGCAGAGCTCTGCTTGGGAGAGGGCGCAGAGGGTGCTGCAGTTTGGGGCATGTCCTGGTTCTCAGGGCAGACGCCAACTCCAGCAATCCCTGCCCAGACGCTTCTCGTGCCTGTTGAGGTTCCTGGCGTGGATGGGGGACGCTACGGCAGCAGCGCAGTGCAGGAACGTCCAGTTCTGCTCCAAAGCTGCACGGTCAGTTCGTGGAAGCTCCGGATGGGCGAGACAGGGTTTCTCCAAGATTCACCGTCTGCTGCTTGACCTTGGTGTAACTTGAGAGCTCTCGGTGCTTCGGCCGCGGAACCCCGAAGCTGTAACTTCCTCGAGGAAGCTGCCAAGCAAAGTTAAGGTTAGCAGAGACAAGGGCCAACTTTTCACTCATGCAGACAGAGAGCAACCACACGGCCTGGCCTCCAGCCTTTGGACAAAACCAACAAGTGCTCTACAACCTCAGAGCTATGAAAACATCTGCTTTCTCCCCTGGCGTCACCAGGATGGGGAGAACGGTGGCAAAGAGGAGAGGACCTGCCCACAACAGCATGTGATTCAACAAAAAAACCCACCCAAAATGGGGATCCCAGTCCCAACGGTGATGCTCCTCCCCCTCATCAGGCTCACGTCAAACCCAGCAGCTCCCTCCCCAAGGAGGTGTCGGGGACTGAGGTCCCTGAAGGGGCACATGACAAAGGGACGCTCAGATCAGGACTCGATCTCCTCCAGTGTGAAAGCAGCATCCCGAGAGCTGGCATCGGAGCTAACCGTTTCCCTCGGTACTCGGGGGACAGGGGCAGGGTGGATGGATCACCCTCTGACTGACCTACTCCAGCTGCTCGCAAGGGGAAATGTCCTCAGGCTGGGACAGCGACAGACAGGAGACACTAATCCAAGAGGAAATAAGTGAATGTCAGCCTTGGAGAACGCTCCCATTTTCCAGCGACAGATCCTCCCACCAGCCAGGACGAATTCAATGAGGGAGATCAAAGTGCAAAGCTACGGGACTGCAATGACCTGCCCCGGGGACCAAAATCTCCCCACATGGATCACCAGGTCAGCGTCTTCTCTGAACGTGGCCATTCATCCTTAAACGCTCCGCCCCGGGAGGTCTCTTGTCTCTCCCCACGAAGGGTAAGGCTTCTAACGTGAGGGCAGCGGCTCCTCGTGGGCTCAGCTCAGCATCTGGGCGGCGCTGGCAGCCCCGCTCGCCTTCCCGTCACAAAGCCAGGAAGGCCAGGGCTCAGGCTTGTTTTTCTGCTCACTCTCCATCTTCCTGTGCGGATGATAAGGCAGGAAGAGGCAGGGTGGAAACCTCCTGCTGAGGCATCCTTGACATTTCACAGCCAGGGCTTTCTGGAAAGCAGCCCCTCCAGCAGCCCGGGTCACTGCTCGTGCCTCCGGCCCCAGCTCCTCGGCCTCCTCCCAGCGCTCACATCCACAGCGAGACCCTCCCTCCCATTTCCAGCCTCTTTAGACCACGCTCAAATCTAAATAATGAGCCGCATGGAAGCCTCTGGGCACTAACCATTCATTCAGACGCATCTCACGAAAGTTTTAACTCAGTAAAATGCTTATGTACACACCCAGCTTCATCCCGGTCTGTATGATTTCCAAGGAAACTTAAGGGAGTCTGGGGGCTAGACCCCAAGGAACTTGTCAGTTTGAGATTTATGTACAAGTTTGCCCTATAAAGGCAAGTGAACGGCTCAAGCACACGCCAGAGCAACGGTTCCAGACAAAAACCAAAAGACAACACATTCAGAGACACATTTGAGTACATGACTCGCGTCTCAAGGACAAAATTATCAGGTGGAGATGGGCTGCTGGGGGCTGGCGTTGGCCAACTGCAGAGGGGAAAAGGTGGGAGCAGGCGGTGAACGCGCAGCAGTGAACGAAACGTCTGGGAGCTGGGAGGGCTGGGCTCTGTGTCTTGCCCTGGTTCAGATCCTGAGATCCTGAATTCAGAATTTGCAAGACCTAGCCCAAATCTGTTTCCACTTAAGTCCCGTTACATCTTTGGGAGCGGAGTTAGGCGAAGCATTTGATAGTTTGGAAAGTCCCGCTCTGGAATGCTTCTGAAGTGCGTCTCAAAAGCCTTGTATGGACACGGCTGGAGGCACCATCGCCCTGGAAGCAACTCTGTTTGCCAGCAAAGAATTTCTGCTGCTGGTTGCGTGGTGCTGGTGGCAAGAGAGATGATTTCTACCTCGATGCACCTGCAAAATGGATTTCACCCATTCTGTCACCAGGCAGGTTTCAAAGGCAAATTTTACCCCTGAAACATGTCAGAGCGTTTCAGTTTCCAGGCATACACCTGCGATGAGCACAGATCCATTTCTTATCGGGGAGGACGGGTATGCGCAGCAGGCTGAGACGTAGGTATACGTACAGAGCGGTATTTATTGTTGCTGTATATATATATATATATATATATATATATATTTGTTGGTGGTATATATTGTGCATCTCACCCACACGCTGGCGGCCTCAGCCCTGCCACACAGAGCACAGCGGAGCTTAACCCAGCAGAGCTCGCCAGAGCGAGGGCTAAACCTTGGAATCACAGTTGTTTAAATAGGTCTAAAAGTGGGTTAAGGTTTGAGACTAATTCAATCCTTCCAAGACGAAAAAAACCAACCTTTGAAAGAATAATGCTTTAAAGCTCCTTGCATTGTTTTTGTTTGAGTCTAGGCTTTCATATGCTTTCGTAGGGCACTCCTGCCTGCAAAAGCCAGACGGGAGCACAGCCTACAGAGGCGGGCATCGGACTAGGACCGAAGCTTGGAGCCAGTCCCAGTTTCCCCAGCAAGCAACAGCTCCTGCTCCCCACATCTGTCTTTCAGGTGACTTGTCTGGAGTATTGTCCTGCGAACACCCCCCAGACCCTCCTCTCCCTGTGCGGATATGGGTCCTGAGCACAAACACCAGGGCACCACACCGGTGAGTGAACCTTCAGGTGACATCCCTGGACATCTGCATGAGAAGCCTCCGAAGCCAAGGGAGCCGTGACTGTCCCCAAAACGAAGCCCCGGTCACAGTTACCTCCACCTGCCAGTTCGGGAGGCAGCTGAATTCTTGGCAAAGCCACAGCAACGCTCCCACAGAAGATCCGATGAGGACGTGTTACCAGGAAGATGGTTACTCTGGCAATGCGATACAGTGCTACCAGTTTCTAGGTTGACTCATTCCTTCAATATGCTGGTCAATTACCTGAACATTAATGCTTTTTTTTTAAAAAAAAAGATAAATAGAAATGAGAATATACCACGAATCCTACACAAATGTGATTCCCCTAAACCAGGTCTAAACCAGGACTAACTGCCCAGGTTGTGAATCAAGAGGGTTTAAAAAAAAAAAAAACAAAACTAAAAAATAACATCTCATGCAAATGCCTGCACCAAATTCCAGATCTCAACACCGTGCCACTTAGAAATATGCATTCTGGGAGGGCAGCAGCCTGATTTACAAGAGGTGCACAGGAACACTGCCTGCACTCCGGCCATTCAGCTCCGTGATTACAGCGAGAGAGCTCTCCCTTCTCCGGTTTTATTTTTAGGCATTAGAGTCAGGCAGACTTGAGTTCTTCACAGAGAATGACTTGCTTTTATTTTTAAAGGGGAATCCTGTTTACGTGGTATCTGGGGAGAAAGTCTGTGTTGTGGAGAGGGAGACGCAGTGAGACACTGTCCCTTTAGACTTCAGGGAGGTCTTAAAAGTGGGCAGCACGACCAGCTCTGAGCATCTCCTGCACAGGCCTCCCCATCCGGAGGAAGAGCCAAACCCACCCGTGGCGCAGAGGTGAGCTGGAGCGCGGTAAAAACGCACCGTGCTGCGGCTGCTGCTGTTTCCCTGGACCCTGAGGACTCTGTGAGAAACACAGAGAGCATCTGGCGCAGCGGTCACAGCCACTCCAGCTCCGGCTGGGAAAGCCTCGGATCAGAGTGCGAATATCAAGGAGAATTTGAACTTATCCCTCCGCTGTACTCCAAACCCTCCCTCTGCAGTAAGCGGGAACCGCGGCGGGTCCAAACACTCCTCCCGTAGGCACAGGTAGTCGGTGACCAGGCTCCACCGGCGGAGCACCGCGTTCGGCACCACCAGGCTATTGCTGTAACTGGGTAAGTGGGTCAGGCTAGAGATCCCCTTGGATTAGTCACAGCAGGTTTGGGCTTAACCTGTACCCTGGATGAGTCAGCCCCATGCGCCAGATGTTCCTCCTGGTCTTCATCTTCCATTTTTAGCCGATTCTTGATCATTTTTTAACCCTTTCTCCTCCAAACCCAGCAGAATTTCTCTGAGATCCATTTGCCTGTGAAGGCAAGGATCGGAGCTGGTTGCCCATGGGACTGGTGGTGAAACCATTTCCACAGCAAGGAATCAGCTCCTTCACTTTGAATTTTCTTCAGGAAGCGGGGGAAGCCAGAGCCACTTCTTCCTAGCTCCCAGCCCAGAGAAGGGGAGCAGGCGGGAGGCACTGCCAGCCACATCAGAAGCTCTGACTTCTTCAATTTGAAGTCCGGTAATTACGTTCTTTGCTTTTCTCTCCTTGGCCTAATCCCTAAGATCTCGTGACCCTCCACAAATGTTAACTTAAAGCGTGTTTTGGAGAGCAACTGAAAACCCACAGATTTAACTCCATTTTTTTCCCAAATTTATCTGGTTCCTGCAGGCAATTACAGATGTTGCTATGGTCAGTTAAGGAATGGCACCAAGTCAAGAAAGACCTCGCACTTTCACCGTAAATACAATTTAAATACATATTACATATATCTTTTTTAAAGAACCTATGATTAATAATCCCCGGCCTTTCAGCCCCTCCATTACAGCTCGTTATGTTGCAGGAAAAAAGCCAGACAGGAGCTCTACGCGCAGGTCTTCGTTTATCAAGTGGTTTGACCAGCGCGCGGATGCGGTGGCGTGGCTGCAGAAGAACGGCATCATGTGGCATTTCCGGGCAGATGTGGCATTTCCGTCCCACACGCCGGGCACGGCGCTGCGTCGCGCAGGAAAACGCGCCCAGGAAGGTTTTTTTACCTTTTTGACAATCGAGTCATAATAGGAGGATTCTTAGTAGGGCTGCCAAAATTTCAGAAGTACCAGAGGCAGGCAATCTGGTTTGATTAGAAAAACACTGAAAATTCCTTGACAACAACAGGGCTTTTTCCACCCTGCTGGTGTTTCTTAAAGAATCTCAAATTCCTACCAAACGCATTATCTGTACACCCTCCTAGACTTAACAGCGCGAGGGTCGCCTGTTAACGGGAACGGAGGAAAAGAAAGAACTGAGTAAACTGAGACGGGACAGATTTACGGCCTCAGCTGCAGCCAAACTGAGCGCACACAAAGGGATTTTCTGATCTTTGGATTTCTGCGTTTCTCTGGCTTTCATCACTTGACTTTTCAGCTCCCCTGCTGCTTTCATGCGTTTTTTTCTCCCAACTCAGTTGCAGCCAGGAACAGAAGACCCCAGCTGCATTCCCAACCCTCTCACTGGGTGATGCCAGGACAGAGGCCAAGGAATAGGTGCATTACATGGATTTAGCTGTTAGAGGTAGAGGAGGGAAGACAAGCAACAAAATTTTTCTCATACCTTGTAAAACCACTGGGATTTTTTCAAATAGGGCAATAAACTCTACAGCACAGCCTGCCAGCTTCTGCAGCCTGATTTATTGATAAGGAATCCCTTAGACTCCGTGCCTCATTTCAGGATATGAGCTTTGTTATTAGATGCCTGCCCCTATTCTGCATCTATGTGGATATAAATCCGTAAAGATTGACAGGGACAGATTCTCCTTGACATGACTGTGCAGCGCAGGGAAACTTTAAGGAGGTACCTTCTCTGCCCACTTTGGGATCCTCTTTGCGAACACGGAATGTTGCTTTTTTCATCCCCCACATGGAGTATTTTTCACCCCCCCACTTCAAAGCATCGACTTAGCGTATATTCACTGGACAATGCAGATGGTCTCTTAAACAGATGAGCTTCCCGCAAATATACAGCTCTAACAACATAACCAGCTCCAAAGGCTTGTTTGTCTCCCGCTTTGTAAAAAAGCGGAATGGATATCCCTTAAGCCATCCCCCACCCTATAAATGCAGATGTTGATCACAGTTTAAGTTGGACTGGTAAGAACAATGAAAGCACAGGATTAGTGTGCTTACACGGGCTGCTCAGCGCATTAATATAAAAATCTCCTTGTTTATTGTGACATATCAACCCTAATCCAGCAGAAATAAGCAACAGTTCATTAAAGGAACGCCAGCGGATTACCGGAGGAGTTAGGACAATAAAATCTAGGTTTCCTCACATCAGACACCTCGGTGTGTTTGCTGAAATAGCCGTGACCCTCACGCACTTTGCTGGAATTGCGGTTAACGCTCGTTGGAGGGGAAACTTTTTCATTTCTCGGGTGTCCTGAGCACGTGGGCTCACTGCGCCGCCCCGGCTGCTCCTCCTCCGCGTGTGGGACGCGACGGGCCAGCCTTCCCTTGGAAAGGGCGCGACATTACTGACTCAGAAGTTCTGATTCTTAATATTATTGTTATGAATGTGGCCTCTCATCATTTAGGAAATCTTATTCAAGCCACTAGGGAAAGGCAAATCATTTGGGGCAGGGCTATTTGTAGACTGGGACCCTCGACAGTCCCCATCAGGAGTTCCCAGGCAGGACTCCGGAGTAGTCAGACCTTAAAAAGCAACACTCTTTTTTTTTATTTCTTTCTTTTTTTTTCACTTCATTCTTTGAAATGCAGATTTTGATACAGTATCCTAGTTTTTCTGTAAATAATTCAGGGACTGCGCCAAAACGTAGTCGTGGCAGAAGCCCTAACTATCTAACCTCACCCATTACAGCACAAATCCAAGACGCAGAGCCCAACGACATAGCGGCAAATCCTGAACTTCATAAAGCAGAAGTGAGAGACGGCCCCTGCTCAGAGACCTCCTGGTGCGTACAGACAAAGGAGAGAGTTGCCCAACGTCACCCAACAGGTCAACAGCAGAGCTGGGACATCAACCTAAAGCTCAAACCACCTCCTCCCAGCCCTCCTGCTCGCCACACTATTGCTTTCCTTCTGCTCAAAACGCTGGTGAGTTTTCTCTGTTCCCCCCCTTCCAGTGACAGTTTTTGCTGAATCTGCTGCACCGATACGCTTTCGGGGCAGGTCTCAGCCTCCAATATGGTGTGAAAAACTACAGCATCCCAGAGGCCTCCTTACCACTGACTCTGGGTTTCGTGTTCAGCGTGGCGCGATGACAGCACCATCCAGGTTCGCAGCACAGATGCTGGTACAAGTTCGACGCGGGTGTGTTGGTAGATGTCAGTATCAGCCTCCAAACGCGCGGGGGGAGACTGCGAGGTTACAGTGGATGCCAGGCTGAATATGAACCACGTTTTTTTGCATCCTTGCAAGGTGACAATTTATTTAACTTTTTTCTTTTTATCAAAGAGCAGCTACTGTGTCCGCGGGTCTCTTTTTCTTGCTATTTCTAGGCTTGGCTAAACCGGGATTTAGTTCAAAGGCTACTTTGTAAAGCAGAAGGTTGAGGAAGCTGGGTAATTTGAGCAGGAATTGGTCGATATGTGGGCTAATACAGACTTGCCTTTGTAACCCAGTTCATAAAAGCAGTTTGCTGCTGGGCTAGCATCAGTTCAGCAGCTTTCCAATCATCTGACACTAAGCTAAAGCACGGGCCAAATTTCAGAGCGGGCACTGTGAATTCGGAGGGTTTGGGCAGTTTTTTGAGCACGTGAGGGTTTCCTTGCGAGAGAATTGTTACTGCTTCTGTGCAGGCAGCTTTGGAGCCTGAAGATCCCTTACAGGCATGAAAAGGAAGGGCGAAAGTGCAAGGATTTTATAAATACCACACCAGACTCTGATGCAGCAGCAATGCACATACATGGCCTGAAAACCAAACCATTTTTTAGCCTGCTCGCTACACTGGAGTCCACCTGTCAGTAACTGAGATCAATGAAGTGCCTGACAGCTGTATTTCTGACATACGCCTGTGGTGTTAATAGCGTGTGTTTCCTGAACTCCAGCAGACTGCTCAGGCACCCAAAGCTGTTAATCAGCTCTGAAAATTTCGTCCCAAATGTTGAGCAGCGTTAACTTTTCCTTCCTGTTGCAGGACTGTACTTTGCGTTTCCCCGCGGTAATGTCGGAGCTCCCCTTCCGCCCCAGCTCAGAGCACGGAGCTCCCGTTGAGCTCCGAGCAGCTGCTGGACAAAGCCGGGGACTCTCCCAGGACTTAGATTTCACCGCGCTTCCTGCTGGGACACATGGGAGGGATGTGGGTCACCTGTCACATTCCTGCCCTACCCTCCTTCCCAAAACCCATCGGCCTTAGGAACAGGGACACACGGAGTGGTGGAAAGGAGCGAGGCACGTATTGAAAGAATTCCTGCTCCTTTGCTTGGCAAGCAACAGGTCGTGCTGATGGGAAACAATCCACAACCTGCTCTAAATTTCCACCTGTGCTGTTACTCAGATCAATAGTTTGGGTTCAGGAAACACGATTTGTATTTATAAACCAGACATTTCATAGGAAATAAACCAGGCATTCCACATTGACAGGAATTTTTGGGCAGCTACAGCAAAATGGTTGCAGGCTTCTGTACAAGCTGTCTGACTCCGTAAATCCCGATCAAGACCCTTACGAATGGCTCACTCAGCTCAGTGCAGGGGACGTGAAAAACCACCAGTGTTGCCCAAAACAAGCCCTTCCAGCTCCGTCGGGCAGCTGCTGGGACACCCCAGGGACAGAGACTGAGAGGATCAATGAGGGTCGGCGTGGTTGGTGCTCCCCGGCATCGCTCAGCTCCAGGAGGGATTAAACCCTTACAAATGTCTGGCCTCCCAGGAAAGGCAACTCGGAGCATACGGCAAACCAGCAAAGAAAGCTCCGTTCTCCAGGGAGAAATACAAAAGACCCAGCCAATACTCTGCAGGCTCGTGGGCAGCAGGGAGCCTGCCAGCAGCGTAATCCCAGAACTCGGTTCTAATCATAGGTACGTTGACTTCGCTGCTATCAAATGCAGTTGCTCCAGATTTCAACAGGAGCAATAAGACCGCAGTCAGTTTTGAATTCCTGCGTGCTGCATTGGCTTCTCATTCACATTAGAGTGTGTGGTGAATTATAAGCGGGAAAAACTCTACAGATCTACTTCCCTGCACTTGAAATCAGAAAAACGCACATTAAACTGTCCACTTGGTAATATGTCCCTCAGCCATAATGAGCAGAGCTGGGCTCCGACCATTTACACGCATTTCTGTGTTTTACTGCGCGATGAAGATCCCTCAGGTGTCGCAAATTCCTGTTCACGTCAGCAGATTTACATACACAGAATCCACGGTAAAAAATACTGTTATTACCTTTTTGTGTTGTGGATCGTGGTCCCGCCCAGGACGATCCGGACCCCCGGGTTGGTGCGGTTAAGGTTATAGACAGTCAGCGCCTCTTCGTAAGTCGCCCCCCCAATGATGAACACGATAATATCCTGGGGCCTGCAATAAAGACGCAAATGTTGAGAAGGGATCAGACAAAAGACGCGGATAAATCCTGTACCACACACGGGCGCGGAGGGAACGATGCTGTTGATTTCTCTCCCCAGGCCATGTCTCATTTCGTGATGTGCTGGGCTCAAGGCTGACAACAATGTGTAGCCCATTAAATCGCTTTTAAAACATCGCCTCTCCTAAACATTTACACAACGTGCTAACGGTCCTTAACAGCCGCCTCAGCAACACCCCCACGCTGCGTCCCTGCGGAGCTCCACCGTGACACATACGCCAATGTTTAATGCATGATCAGGACGCTGCTGCGGCTGTTAAATTAAGATCGATTCAGGAGCCAAATGAGGACAACAGTGGTGCTTCAGACCTCTCGGGCTTGCTTTGAAGGGCAGGGATCAGCCGTAGTTTTGCTGGCTGATTACAGAACTCCTGGGATTTGTAAGTTACGTTCCTGAGCCAGCCTAGAAACACTGGATCTTACAGAGAAGGAGCACGAGGGGAAAGGGGGGAAGGAGGGAAGTGCCTTCGCCTGACAAAATACAAACCCAGACGTATGCCCTCCACGTTCTGCACCTTCCTTGCACCACCTTCCCAGTCACTGAAGTTTCCCTCTCCCAGGGACCGCAGAATGTGCTCGCAACTGTCCTCTGTCATTCGCCTCAGTGGCGAGTCCGGCCCAACCCATGACAGCAACTCACAGACCAGCCCTCCTGCCACCCACAAGCTGAGAGAACGCTTTCTGCAGAACCTAGAGCGAAAAGGTGAGGACCTCATCCCGCCAGCCATCCGCTTGTGTCGGAGCAGCCAAGTCTCCACACAATTAACTTTCTTTTGCAGTCTCAAAGCTCATCTCTGCGTTCCAAGCGGGTGCTCCTGCTAGAATACAGCTCTCGCTGCAGCAGTGGGGGCAGCAGGCCTTCGTCTGCTCTGTGCAGGCTCTGCATCACTGCCAGAGCACACAGAGCATGAGACCGGGGTGGCGCCGGCGCACAGCTGGACTCGGTGTCTCTGGTGACTCCCTGCTGAGAAGCCAACCTGCAAAGGGCACCTGGTGCTGCCCAGAGGAGCAACACGCACAGCAGAAGGATGAACATCAGGGACTTCTTTCTTGGTGTCACTGAACAGACAGTGCTACCAGGAGCAGAACTGCTCCCCCCGTCAGTGTGGGACACCCAGAACAAACCTGTTTGCCATCAGAGCCACACAACCACCTCCCGGCCCCCAGAGAGGGTGCAGAAAGGTAAAAAAAATTAATGGAAAAGATTAGCACACACCCCTTCCCGAAGTGACCTTTGCTAGCAAGGGCCTTCCAAATCGTAAGTCTTTTCAGAAAGTTTGGGTTAGGTCTGCATAAGATGATTTGGGCAGACGAAAGGAGATCTCAGAGATGCTGCAGAAGGTGCCGTTGTCTCCCTTTGCGGGGTGGAGAGGGAACAGCGCAGCCTCCATGCCCGGAACGTGGGAACCCCGTCATCGGTCCAGACGTACCCTCTGGCGACACACAGCATGGCTAATTCAACAGCGAAAAAGCCGTTGCATTCAATGCAGCTCTTCTGCAGGTACTACACCATTTGTTATCCGTGGGGACTATAATAATTCTAATAATGCCCAAGGCTTCCAGCTGCAGTTTACCATGTACCTTCCTTGGAAGGAACAAGGATCCAAGTAGAATCCTGTGTAGAGAAGTCAGCAACAGTGAAGGTGCTCTTTGAGACGCTTCGTGCCTGCGCTCTCTGGACAGAGCGAGAGGTTTTACCCTGCAGGCGATGTCCCCCTTCCAGCCGGGAGCGCAGGCAGTGCTGCCTGGGATTTCAGCACACAGCCTGTGCCATCTTCCCTCCCCTCCCCGAGCTCGTCCCTCCCCACAGAGCTGCACCGTGTCCCCTGCACGGGAACAGCCTGTGACATCTGCACCGCAGCCTTAAGATAAGCAGGTTATATACAGCAACCGCGCGGTCGGGCTCTGCAGGTTCAGGCATCTCACTAAGGCAGACGGAGGTTTTTGCACCCCAGTGACGATGACGCGAGTCACTGAGCCAGCCCCCGGGGACAGAAGAGCGCTGCACCTTGTCACTTTAGGCGTATGGCTTTGGGAACTGGATGCAAATGTGCCTGAGTATTTTGGGGAGGGAAATCAAAGGAAAAGGAATGCACAGCAATGAAGTAATCAATAAGCTGCTGTCAGTTGTCAGAAAAAATATACCTAAAATCTCTACAAGCCCACTTTTATCGTGCTGCATGTAAAAGGTGTGCCAAGTAGGTCATGCCACACCTCGCTTCTCAGGGAGAGTGTCTTTTGGGATGAGAAAGCTGCATTTCCCCGAAGTCCAACACTCAGGTGGGACCCGCAGGGTTAAGATACCGTTAGTAACTGCACCACTGGAGCAGCAAAGCAACAAACCAGGCACCTTCTTGCCGAGAGGCCTTGTGCAGACTGAAACCCACCTGGTACCATCATTTATGCATTTTTGGTTAGAACTATCAAAGACCTAAGGAACTGAGATGCTGGCATCGCGTGGCTAGCTCCCATATGCTCCTCCAGAATATCTTAACGTGTACCAGCCTTTAAATTTGCCATCGCCTTCCACTGTCCCCATGACACCAGCCCTGCAAATCCACATCGCCGATGCACTGAACAGTCCCTGAAGTCAGGCCGTCGCACAGCTTTCTCCTAGAATTCCCCCGTGCTTGGTGCTGTACAAAGCAAGAACAAGAAAATGGTTCCTTTGCCCTTTAAGTCATTTCTGTACATTTTCCGAAGCAGCTGGCACCATCCAGCTCAGGAGAGTGAACGGCCTGGCGATCCCATCACAAACCGCAATAACATTTCTCTGCCATCCTCCATCAGCGCGGCTGGGTCACATCTCGCGCGCGGCTTTGTCACTGCCTATTAGCGGGTTTTCTTGTGGTGGAGAATCTTTGTACAAAGAGAGGAACAGATCGACTGATATCCAGAAAAACCTATACTAAAAAGATGCCAGACAGATAGAGAAATCCAGAAAGAAGGAGAATCCAGACATGGGAGAGCTGATACCTACACTGGGCTGCAAACTAAACCGGTAATACCTGCAAGATGCTGGGTCGGAGGTACGAAAACCTCCAGCTTGGACATTACACCCTGGTCTGCTGCTGTTCCCATGCACTGTGATTGCTAAGGAACAGGAGTGCGGCACAGAACGTGCTTATTTTTGCCTTTGTGTCGCTGCTGCCTTTCTTACAGGATTAAGCCTGGCGTGGGGGAGTGGGGGCAGAACCACAGCCCCTCTCCCACTTCAGGTGCGTTGCTCAAAGCCTCCAGCATTTACCCCGCCGGTTTGGCACAGGGCGGGAGCGAGGGAAGTCACGCAGAGTCAGGCTGCCACGGGAGGAACAAAGGGATCTTGGTGTTCTCATGGAGTGCCCAGGGAATTGCTGCTCGTATCAAGGGCAAATAATAAGCAATTTTGGAGTAGGAAGAAACCCCAAGACTGTTATAGGATTAGCAGGAAAGCAATCTACAGCCACGCTCGCTCCAGCTGCTGCGCGCCTCAGACCCAATTTGTGGATGTGGCTATGTATCTCCTCGGGTTAACTGCCAATTTAACAGCTAAATGCTCAAACACTTCAGACAGGAGGAAAAAGCAACTTCCCTGAACAAACAAGGACACGGTCGGAGTTTTGCCTTCAAAAAAATCCACAAAACACAAGCCATGCTGAACACAAGATAATATATATGATTTAGCTACTTTGCCTAATCTTTAGGGCAGTGTGTGTGAGCTCAGATGAAAAAGCCTACAGCCAATTCCACATCACATGCTGCAAGCCGATGCTTCCAAAAAAGGAGATTTTATACTCGCTGCCTAAGGAGATACCTCAGCCATCCCTCTAGATGTGTGTCAGCTACAGACACTTCTAAATGGCTCCAAATTCTTCCTCTCCTCAAGCAGTCAACGGGAACTTTCCCCTCAACAAAATCAGGGGGAGAAAGATGGCGTCCACCCATGGAATACCCTAAACTAGGTATCGGTGAGTTCTCACGTTCCACGTTTAAGTCAGAACTTTGATGGGCTTTCAGACAAGGTTTCCAAGATTTTCAATCTTTCCAAGATTTTTCAGTAAGCAGGTAAGTAATTGTGGTAATTTGAGAGAGAGACGGAATGAGGCGAGTCCCACCGGGATGCCCCGGGAGCGGGGCGCCTTTTCCTACTGCGGATTCACGGGCTGCTGCCTGGCTCCTGCAAAACGCTGAGGACCCACGTTTGGTTTTAAGAACTGTCGCAGCGACGGAGCTGCCTTGTGGCCTGATGGCAACCTTGATTTTCTAAGAGGTGGACTCTTGCCATCTTAGGTGAGCACCGTCAGGCCCGGCTGGCCTGGTCGGGACAAATGCCCTGTCAGAGAAAATCCCGCGTCAAAGCATAAACAAAGCGAAAGCTCCTCCCGAAGGGGAGGCTCTGGGGAGCAGAGCGCGGGGTCACACACCTCCGGAGGGATTTCGCACGGCGTGTAACACAGCCGGGGCTCCCACGGACCGCTGCGACGGAGGGAGGCTTCAGGAGCTTTTCTGGCTAGTGCTGTCAGCAGCAAGCTGAGAGGGGCTGCGGGCTGACGGCACACGAGACAAGGATGGTACTTAACAGCAGGAAATAAAGGAGAAGCAAAAGAAAGCAGAATTGCTTATTGCTCTCTCCTCGGAACCCTGCTCAGCGCTTTGCAAAGATTCCCCTTCCCTTCGCTGCTGCCAATTTGGAGCAGAAGCTCCCTTGCAACAGTGCAATGTTTAATACAGAAAGAAATAGTTAAAAAGAATCCTTTCAAATTCTTTGCTGTTCAAGCAACTGCGTCCCTTTGATCAAAAAACACAAAGCCTTTTGCCCTGACCTTCTGCTGAACTGCTGCCAATCACGGTTACACCATCCTCTGAAAGCAGAGAGCGAGAAGACGGTGTAGCCCAGTTTGCCTTGGGCTGTGATTTATTATACCAAGTTTCATGAAATTATTAAATTTAAATTCCTTGCTCAATTGGTTTGGCACGAAGGGAAAAGCCATCAAGTGGCCTTTTTCTCCCAAACTTGATAACAAAGCCCTTTTAGATGAGCCCCCATTTTCTTGGTACTTCAGAGGGAGCACAGTGCTGTGGCAACTAAAGACCAGACAGAGAAGTATTTAGGTGCCTGTTTTTTGTCAGTTACAAACCCTCATTCCTACAGGTCCTACATCTTAAACTCAACAAGATCTACCATTCCCATCAGGAAACAACCCTAGTAACCATGTGCCCTGATGCTTTTGATCATTTTGCAGACATCTGACCCAGCAGCAGCACCGCTGGACCCGGCCACTGTCCCAGGGACAACCCCAGACCATGGGAAGATCGGGAAAAATTCACATCTTTTAGCCAAGAGACAAGACTGTAGCCACTGCAGAGAAGGGAGGGAGGTGCAAACTCCATTTCCCTTCATCCAGCTGCTGTTTTCCTTCAGTTCGAGGTAGGAATTAAACCCTTCTCATGCTCCCCCAAATAATTATTTGCATGCTCTTTGTAGCAGGATTCTCAGGGGCGGGTTGCTGTGCTCTTTCCTGGAAACATTTAGAGAAATGTAAGTGACAGACAGCACAGGAAAATGTCAGTGGGAGCTGAGAAAGGGAAGGTAAAGGTCAGAAGACCATTTGTTTCCAGTTTGCTGAGAACACACCCAGGTCGGGGACGCCTGGATGCAGTTACTGCTGTTCTGCAGGTGTCATCGTGGATCTACCACCAATCACATCCTTCAGCCTCTTTTTGTTGGGCTCAAATCCACCTCAGTCACGAGCTGGTTTCAAGGACAGAGGAAATAGCATTTCTGTTGCTCAGGGCCTATTAAAACCACCCATACACTCTATCCAGAATTCCCCATTTTATTTTAAAGGGAAAACCTGGAGTAAGGCAGATATTTTTTTGGTCTATCAGGGATATACACAAATAAATTGTTTCTTGTATGACTATAATTCTTTCTTATCCATAAATAAAATTATTAACGTCCCCTGCTGTCAGCCTGGTGTGGAATTTGGATGCCTCCCTGCTACAAAATCCACTTTTGCTTTCATCAGCTGTATGGCAATGCCCCAAGGCAGGGCTAAGGAGGACGAGCAGAGTGTGTGCGTCTCACAGAGAGCCGGCACGAACGCTCGCCCTTTGCCGTGCTTCTGCCGCTCCCGCCCGCTCGGCGCTGCTGAGCCCCGGTCCCCGGCTCTCCTTCTCTCCAGCTCCAAGTGACTCTCTGGTTTTCATTGAACCCTCGCTGCCCTGCAACAGCCGCATCCTTTGTTGAGAATTACCACCTTGAATTTATTTTCTGCTTCGCTAAAAATGTGGCAGTTGCTGATAAAAAGCCAATAATACACGGCGTGTGAAGGGAATGACGACTGTTCTAATGCTGCAAGTAAAACATCTTCCACAGAACCCTGGGGCATTTAACAGCCGTTGGAGAAGATTCAGAGAGCCGCTGGGATGCCTCACCACGGATCACCCAAAGGAAGCAGAGCAACAGCAGGCTCTTCTCAAAGGACACTACCGCTAGAAGGCATAAAAAATACCTAACCAGTACGTTGCAGGAGCTTAATTTACAGAAAGGAAGCGGCGGTACCAAAGAAAGCAGTGATTGGTACGGAATGCCTGTTAAGGACACCCTGTCATCTTCCATCTGAGTCAGTGCCCTCACTCCGAGGCCCATATTTACCCTTAATGACTTCTTTGACAACAGATTAGCTCAGCTCCAGCAAATTCAGCTAGAACCAGAGTTCTTTTCAATTACAGTTATTAGCCATATTGAGCAAGATCCCATCCTCATCAGGAATAGTAACTGGCTCAGAGGAAAGAGCTTGCAGTTGGACTATTTTTGGTACTCTACAAATAAACGCCAGATGGCATGGAGTGAAGTTAGGGGGCATATTGAAATCCATCATGTGAACATGCTGGCAGCTTGGTGCAATGGCTTTATCCTTACAATGGGAATGTCACACCTTGGCCAGCAAGAAAAGACAACCGTAATTCAGTCTTAATAGCCCTCTCCAGAGCATCTACTTGAGAACACAAGACGGACCTACAGAACCAAGTCATTTCTCTGCCAAGCCTAAGTTTTGCTCGTCTCCAGGCAAACAAAGCAGGTGGCAGCATGGGAGGAGCAGATGTATCTCAGTTCCAGGCTCTGCCCCACGTACCTGTCACGGAGAGTGTTGGGACCCAGGTAGGGGTACTGGCTGTCCTTGAGTTTCCCTTTGATGAGCTGATCCAGTGTCTCTTGCAGGAGAGGCTGGTGTTGCGTATACACATTCTCGACACCCTACAGCGCAAGAGAAGCTCTTGTTATGAATTAATACAGCACGGCAGCAGGCTGAGAGAAATCAGCAACGGCACATCATCATCCGATGGTTCCAGCAAGTGTTAACCACTGATGTCCAGATTTAGAGGCGCTTTTCAGTAACTAAATCCCATTGTCTTCAATGAGAATTATGGCCTAAAAGCCCAGTGCACTTATGATTAAATCTCCGAAATCCATGGCACATGGCACCGCACTGCATGCAAGTCCTGCTCCGTGACTGCTGACTAAAACTATCGTTGTTTCATCTGTGGCAGATCCATACCTTCAATCCTTTGAGGAACTGTTTGGTGATGGCTACAGCATCCTTGGGGCTGAACAGGTCACTGCCCCGGACCCGCTTCCCTCCATACTCCACAACGGCAGACACCAGCTGTACAGAGAGAGGCAAAACCAGAAGCCTGTTAACCTGGGAAACCAGCTTCCAGGCAGTTTTTTGTCTAGTTAGGCTCAACGGAGGTACTGGAATGATGACCAGGGAGTCGGGGAGATTGATCCCAAGCAGATAATGCAGCACAGAGGGAGGGAAATGGGAAGAGATGAATTATTCCCCACATCCACCAAGCGAGTCAGCCTGCTGTGACACTGCCTGCATAAGGAGAGAGGCTTTCATTTCCATCGTCTGCTGCAGCGATAGCAGATCTTCCACACAACATGACATCATCCTGCTTCTCCACCTCCTCTCCAGCTGCTCTCTACGCTTGCCAAGCGCTGCCACCCTCTCTCGCCCAGCCGAGCTCCTTTCACAGTCTCCAGAGCCCTTTGCAGCAGCTATTGCCTACTCAGCAGGAGCTGGGGAAAAAGGGTGGGAAGGAAGAGGGGAAGGAGAAAGGAAGCATGTTCCGGGCCCCGTTTACGTGCCACACACCCATCCTAGCAGACTCCTGGCATGCCTGCCATCTCTGCTTTATTCAATCCTTCATAATATCACTGATTTGGGAAATGGAGATTAAGTAATTAGTTATGCCTTTTAAAGTAACACCTGCGGGCCCCAGCCAAGCTCAGGCTTCTTTCCGCAAGGTGCGGTGCAATTCAACAAAAAAGCGGGCAAGCTTTACAGCAATTCACAGTGATGTTCCACCTCCGTGTCCTCCTGTCCCACTCGTTCATCCAGCTGAAGGAGCAACGCTGCAATTACCTTTCGGTATTTGTCTGACACCCCCCTGTTCCTGAGGTCTGCCATCAGCCCTGGCAGGCTGTTGCTGCTGTGTCGCTCGTAGTGCAGGGCGTAAAGCATCACCAGCCGGGCAGCGTCAAACTCCGTCACCTTGGGGTTCTGCAGGAGGCGACGCACGTTCTGCAGCAAGACAGACAGCAGCATTAGTGGAGAGGCCTTCAAAGGACCTTAAATCAGAGTAATATCAAGCCCACTGCCTAGCAACAAAACTGCATGCAGGAGGAATGCAAGAGAATTAAATCGTGTCATAAGCAACAGAGCTCGGCTTCTTATGTGCTCTGCGGTTAGATTTACTGGAGTACAGTGGAGTGCAAGCTGCTTTGGGGTCTTTTAATGAAGCTGGGAATTCATAACCCAGTTCTGTTGTCCATTCTTAACTCTCCATAACGCTCTGCGGCCTGAGCTCCAGTTACCGTGTGCCTGCCCCGCAGGGGAACACCAGCAGGCACTTACAGAAACCTTTAACCTCTGCCCTTCCCTTTCCAGCTTGAGCCGAGCCAGAACCGGCCCACGAGTTCCACTGCAATATTAAACATCAAGAAAAAAGAGCTAGGACAATTACACAAATTCTGTTTTCTTTTGGAAGGTGCAGGGCAGAAGCATGGAAGCCTCAGACACAACCTTTGGATGTGAAAAGCGGAGGAGCAAGTATCAAGCATTTGGAAGCAAAGGAGGAAAGGAATTCAGGCATGAAAAGGAAAAGAAAGATTACAGCGCTGGAGGTAAATACAGAAATCTGAAGTTATTACTTCTAATATGGAGATCATTACTTTTTTTTTTACGTGATACCATCGTAAATATAAAGGCTGCGTGCCCCAGAGAGGCTGCCTGCTAAAGCACAGACCCTTTCCAGAAAAGTTTCAGAACCACGGGGGCATGACGTTTACCCTCCAGGGCCTGCAGGCGGGATAGAATCGCTTGTGCAAAGCGACAATTGGCCATGTAAATGCTTCTCCTCATTACAACCCAAAGCGCTTATTTCCTCTCTGCATCCCCTCAGTGTCGAGTCACAGCGCTGAGATAGTGGCATTAACGGAAAACCACCAGAGCCCGGCTGGGAGCTCAGGTGAGCCGTGGGAGTAATCGGCTTCTTAACTCCGAGCTTTGAGATGGATCTCAAAAACAGGCATCGGCTGCCAGATGCGTTTGCAGACATCTGTTTAGGGCTGGACAGATGCTTGAGGACACAGCAAAGCCTGAAATTCTCCCTGTGCTGAACATTAAAGTGAAACAATCAGCCTGAACTAGCTCAAAGCACGGGAGCAGAGGAGCTGCCAGTTCTACAGTTGCAGAAATGGCAGTTCCAAGGGCGGGACGGAACCAGTTAGGATTTTTTCCACTCTGTAAGCAAATGTGACCTTCGCACACTCCAAAAATCCCAGCATATCTTTGCAAGATTCTCCCACCCTCCCAATACAGATAGGCAAGACAGAAACATCCAGCGAACAGCTGTGAAACAATGGTGTGAAACTGTTGTTATTTACCCCGCTGAGTCAGCTCTATTTGCTGTAATTTGTTTGACTAGTAACAAAAATACAGGATAAAACCCTGGCTTTGGAGAGGATCAACAGGAGTTTACCATGAAGCTTGGTAAGGTCAAGAATTCACCTGTGAGGGCAGGGACAGAGTCCCACGGAGATGTTTGTTTGCGAGGTTTTTGATCCTGCGCCGGCAGCGCGGTGGCAATGCCTCTATACGCGGGAAGCGTGTAAAACAGAAAAGCCATTGTCCATCGAAGGAGATGGGATTCAAAACCTCCCATTCATCTCTCAAGGCTCATGTACGATGTCAGGATTAATAAGAGACCAGGGGAAGAATAACCAAAATGTACTGTACTGAGGGGCCCTAGGCCACCAGAGAAATTAACAATTGCTGAAGTTACATCAGTGGGAGAACAATTCTGTCTTTATTTCGGGCACTGGCTTATTCTTCATTGTTTCTGTGGCCTTGGCCCTTCACTGCCATTAGGAAACTGCAACAGGGAGCAGCCTGGGGCGGTGCAGCTAAAGAGATCCCGATCTCTCATGGAGAAAGAGAGCAGTTCCACAGTTTTGCATTTATTTCCCGGCTGCTACATGTCTCCCAGTTGGTCTCAGTTGGAAATACAATAGAGTCCTTCAGGCATGCAGCTGCAAGCAAACGGCAGGCAGTTTTTCTGCTTTAAAACCTGCAGAAATACCTAGTTAGTGCAGACCAAGACCTGAATTAGCACCGAGGCGAACTCCCGTAACCACCCTGCCGTCAGAGTGCGGCGCTCGCTGGGGGCTGCCCTGCCTGCGTCTGTCCAGTTCCCAGCACTGCCACGTACCCTCTCACCCGCAGAGCTGGTAACGCAACTGCGTCGTCACCAGGAGTTCACAGCGTCCCTTTCTTCACCGACTCCGAGATGACTTCATAAAAAGTAGACCTACATTTTCCAAAACGATCTCCAATGCCCAGCGCCCAAGTTTCAACACTAATGCTCTGTGCTGTGTTAATATCAGAAATAACAGATCACAGCACAGACACGATGGGATGACGGATTAGAACTCAAATATTTGACTTTGAAACTGCAAAAGCTTGATCTAGAAACAATGATATAGCAAGGGAACCTCAGAGGCTGTTTTCAGCAAATGCATTTTATGGCTACCTTCCCACTTCAATACTTAGTCATCTAAATTCTACCAAATATAAGCTATCGAATCGTATCTGTATGCTCACCAATCTATATAGCTGCGATGACTTCAGCAGGCCTATGCTGCTTCGCATCAGCTCAGGATCTGGTAATAGATCACAGTACTTGAGGAGTCTAATATTATCCCCTACCCACCCACTGGGAGCACAGAATAAGAGAGGCAGAGAAGACATGTATTTTAAATCTGTTAAAGATGCTTATCTGTATTTTCTAGTCAAACTGTTTCTCCGGTATCGTGCAAAGGAGTCCATTATATGGTGTGACTGCTACCTTAGCTATAAAAAATTAAGGAATCGGTTTTTAATACCGAGTCGCTGGTTGAACTCTGCTATAATACAGTCGCACTCAACAATACTGCTATTTTCTCTGAATAGTCAGCAGCCGCAATTCATCACTATTGACATGCTGTCAGATACTAGGTCGGGTCATGGAATCCAACAAGCCAGCACGGGGTCAAAACTCCAGTCTATACTCGGCCATAACAGAAGTCTCTGTTAGGCTTTTTCAGTCCTCTTTGCCAAAGAAATCTTTTATCTAAGAGGCTTTCCACTGGATTTTATTTAATAAAAAAAATAATAAAAAAAAAAGGTAAAAGCCAGCACCTCAATGAATAGTCTGGTTTAGACAATCTCACGGATTCCATTTCTCCTCCTCCCCAGCAAATACAACAAGCTTCTGCACAGGGGTCCAAGGTTTTTTTTCTCACTGGTGCCTGCACAGGCAGCTTGCCAGAAACCAACTGGCTGCATATAATGAAGGAATGTCGTATTGTGAAATGTAAAGACAGAATTTGCAAAGATGCTTCTCAAGCCAGTTATTAACTATGATTCATCCCCATCTGAACTGAACGGGGAGGAGAAGAGTAATTCTAACATCGAATATCCCAACCCCGCAGGAGATCTGCGTGCAGAACTCCCACTGGCTTCCAGTATCAAACTTCCATCAAGAGGGGAGTCACAGGATCAAACCATCTTGGTTCAGACAGAGGATCAAGGTTAGGTTTTGAGCCCGAGGTACCTGGAGAGCACTGGAATGGTCATTCTGGCAGGCCAGTTCCTGCTCCACTTCAGACACCTCCAGCAGGTTCCGCTCGCCAACCAGCCGAGAGAGCTCTCCCACCACTGTCACATGCTTGGACACCGTGCCTGACATCTTCTTGAACTGCGGGTAATTCTCCACAAAAGCCTACAACGAGGAAACCAAAGAATCGGTTCTTTGAAGTAAAAGCAAGAGACCGTGGATGTGTGCAACCCAGCCGTAAATTGTATAAACTCATTTCCATCCATATAAGCAAGACCAGTGCAGGCGTACGGATGATGGGGCACCTCCATCCCAGGAGCCCACAGGATTTCTCCAATTACAAGGAGAATTCTGGAAGGGATGTACTTTTTCTTTACGCTTACAATAAAAGGACAAGAAAAGTACCTCCAAAGACGTTGCCGGGATTCTTTAAATCTTGAGCAGCGACTGAATTGATAGCCTGTGCTCTGAGCTGTTGCCAAGTGACCCAGCTCAGCTATAAAGCCCACACAGCCATACTGGAGTAAGCGAAGTACTTAAACCAGAGCTTACACCCTCAATTGTAGGGCTTTGGGATTCCGGCAGGCTCTAAGCAGCAGCTTCGAGAGCAGTCAGAATGAGCAGGCTTGTAGATGGCACTGCAGTGGCGCAGAATGGCTTATTGAAGTGTAAACAGCCATTGTAACGAACACAGGGCAAAAAGGAGGTTCCCGCTCCCCAAAACTAGCACAGCACAGAGATCTGAACTGTTGTACTGGTAGCGTGGACTGTCAGTGTACAGACAGCAGGGATCTGCACTACCCTGCAGTGGACGGGATTTAAGAAGTCCAGTAGGTTACGTGTAGATTGTCTGTACCTTCATATCTGCGATGGATTCCAGCTTCTGCTGCTCCTTAGGCTTCCTCCTCTGGAAATCCTCCATGAGATTCTTGATGTTACTGCCAATCTCTGCAAAGTTCAGGTACATGTTCTGCGGGGAACGAGACAGAAATCTGAGAGAAAGCCGTTCTGACGCGAGCCTTGACGGTGGCACTCTGTGCCCACAACACTGAGGAGCCATTGACATCGTCTCCCTGAGAGCCAAGCCTGAGGAAGCAGCTCTGCCGCTGCTCCGGGTTTGGAAGAAAACTATAAAATGGACACATTTTATGTCAGATGCTGCTTGACTTTCACCACTTGCATAAACTACACAGCACATCACCACCCCGATGCTCAAAGTCATTGGAAGTTCCTTTTACGTGTCAAAAGCAAAAATGGAACGGGATCCCCAAATTCATCTATTCATGAAGATCCCCACCGAGATACCTACGTTGGCGTAGAACTCGTCGTTCTCGGCAGACAGGACCACCTCGCGGAGATCCTTGCTTATCCCCGGTACCCGAGAGAGGTCGATGCGGTTGTTGTTAATCCCCAGCAATTCGTGAACCATGGCCTGGTACGTCCACTAACAAGGATGGGAAAGAGAAAGGCAAACGATGACCTCAGTAGGGTAACAAACAGCGTTGGAAAAGTAATGGATTTCAGGCTGGACTCAAACAAAGCCAGTTTAGGTGCCTCTGGGAACACACAGCGGATCCAAAGTGTGCATTTCTCAAACTTTTGCCAGAGCGTTATGATAAGAAGGAAATGTTATTTCTGTTACATTATACCAGACGGGCACCCCATGGCGAGAGCCACTGGTGCAAACACAAAGGAAAGCCACCTGTGCTGTGGGCGCATTCAAAAGACACGACTCCCCAAAAAGCAGAGCAATGGGGATTAATATTCCTGTTCAAGCCGTTCTGTTTGCCACCATTATCTCCCCCTCCTCTGCTATGAAGGGACACATATTTTTGGCTGCAGAGGTTCCACAGGTAACTGTACAATTTCCTACACGCTCCTTTGCTTCTTACGCAGCAGTAGGAGTGTGTGTTTCTGCACATCAGTGAGTTACTATATTTATCCTGGGAAGACTAATATTAACCTAGAGAGAAAATGGAAAGCTCCCCAGAGCACCAACGTGCCCCACACTCCATTTACATTCATCTGAATCTCTCTTCTGGTTAGAAAATCTCGGCATAGCAGATAATGCTTTGGGGCCCCTGGGCTGAGTGTGGTGTGAGCTGGGGTTCTGCCCCTCAGATCGCTCCAGTACAGGTATCACCAGTGGCTCCTGCAGCGCCCGCGTTAGAGAAGCGCTGGCTGCTGCTGCGGCAGCTCCAGTCCTTGCCTGCTCACCGGCCTGACCCGTGTCTACGCGTGTCCCACCGAAACGAAAGGAGACAAACAGATTCTGCCAGAATCTGCAGCACGGCAAAGAAAAAAAAAAATCACAATAGCTACACAGTAAATACTGCCACCCATCAATAACCCAGAGGGAGAAACACACCAGTGCGAGGTCACTCAGTAACTGTGGACATGTGCTGCCAAAGAGCCGTACAGATAAACCCTTGGAAAGGACACGGCCAAGACACTCCAAATGGGAAGGTGTCTCACAGAAGGGGAAGCGGCCTGCTTTTCCGGGTGCTGGCTACATCTGCCACTGAAGCCAGCACACACAATCCGCGCTCAACTGCCTGAAAAATCAGACCGCGATAACAGAAGAGGGATTTCAAAAAGAAGAGGGGCAGAGGGGCAGTACTTTTTACCTTTTTAAACCATACCCTGCCAGGGAGCGAACTGCAACTTGCTGCTACCGCCCCAGGGCTCTGTGCACATCCAGATCTCCTGTTCCTATCTCAGCCCCCGCGCAACCGCGAGCTGATTCACCTGGTTCAGAAGCGGGGTGATGGCATCGTCAGACCGGTCCAGGATGAGAAGTAAAGGAGGAACCTCCGTGCGCCGAAAGTCAAACAGCTCATACTCTTTCGTGATTACTTGCTGTCGAGAAAAGGAAAAAAAAAAGCCACTCGTTCTTATGTGTATCTGGAAAATGTTTACTCTTAGTTTGAATACAGGTGAACAAATCAACTGAAAAAGGGTCTTTCTCTCAAACAGATCAATATGTAGAAGAATTAAACAAAATTTAAGTACATTGCCAAACTTATTCCGCATGCCTGTAGGTTCTCACCATACCTTCACGCATTCAGCAAGTCGCTTCGCTGACTCAGACGAGAGCTGGTACCGAATCATGGGGCATTTCTTCAGAGACAGGAGCAGAGCGGTCAGCCCTTGCGTCGTCCTGGCCAGCTGAGCCGGGTCCCAGCTGCGACCCTGGGAGGAGAGGCTGCAGCTAGTACGGACGCACCGTCCCCACACTCCTTCTCGCAACTCTTATTTCTAAGTCCTAAAGTCTTGTGGTGAACTACAGTTTGACTGGAGGAGCAGGTACTCCAGAGGCCACAGTCCGGATTCCCCAGCCTCCCTGCTGGGCAGCCCCCGCCACACCCAGCTTCTTGGGGCTACTGGTCTCCCCATTATCCATAAACCACGGCCCTGGAGGAGCACCAGCTTTTTTCATACCTGGCAGCAGCCCAAGAGGTTGAGAGAAAAAACGTGTGGATTCACTGCAATGTAATCGCCATAGAACTCCTGCCAACAACAGAAAGCAAATACAGTTACATCTCTTGCCAACCCTTATTCAGCCTAAAAGAGTTTGCGTCCCAGCATCAGCCACATTAACGCTAAAATCCTAAGCACTGCACGCAGTCATTGGCTCTGCTCATCCCTCCTTCCTCCATGCCGAAACTCTCAAATCCCTACGCTTCTGCTGACAACTCCACTGCCGATTTCTCGTGTGTATTTTTCAAGTACGTAGCACTTTGTCTACACCACAAGCACACAGCAGCCTGAAAGAGCAGAACCAGGAGTGGCTCTGAAAACTGGAGGGGAGGGAGAAACAGGGGACACGGGAGTTTTTCTTTCTTTTACTTTTTAATCCCACGTGTAAGTTCATCTTTTCTTCCATCCTAGGCTGTGGCAGAGTGCTGCTGCATGCTGTTCAAGGACTGGAGTCCTCCCATTGCCACACCTTGTACCTTCACTTTGCTGGTTCTTTTGGATTAGGAGATTTATCTAAAATATTCAAAATTCACCTGAACTTCAGCCACAACTTCCTGTTCATCAGCCTCAGCTAATGACTTGACATCACTCTTGCTGATCACGTTACTGAAATCTGAAAGAAAACAACAGCAAAAGAACAGTCGGGCTCCGCGAGTGACAGGTGACACGCACCACCACAGAACAGAACGACCAGATTTTCTCCTGCAGCGGGAGCAGATCACAACAGCGATCACAGAATAGAATAGACGTTATAATCCAGAGGTTACCTCACACGGACACTCTGAGATAATTCCCTGTCCGACTTTCTGCCCCCAGTGCCAATATCCAGCAGGTGATGCAGCACGGAAGGGTCAGCGATGGATTCGATGCCCCATGGGACGCGGCGGTGGGGCTCTCCTATCCCCTCCCTGGCCTGATATCTCCCCAGATAAGCAATACTATGTAAAAAACCCAATATTAAATGGCTGAACACAGCGACAGCCACTCTGTTGAGCTCCTCGGCTCTGCTGCAGGTCACCGCCACCACTTCCAGAGCCGGGCTCCTCCACTGCGGAGCGGCAATGACATCTAGAGGCCACTTCAGCTCATGTACCAGAGTCTTCCCCTGGCGATACCTGCGCCGGAGGACCAGAGTTCAACACAAAACCAGCTGGAGTTGTTCTGCTTACTGCCAAAAGCACGGAATATTCTGTGGCGTGAGCAGGACGTGAGAAACACCTGCCCAGTGCTCCAGGGAGCTGAAGATGCCGCGCAGCAGGTTTAGTCCATCGCTGGGATGGGAATTCTATCCCAAATTGTTTACCTTCAAGATTTGGGCCAGTCTCTCACCCTGCGCGTCTCAGTTTTCCGTACAAGAAAAGCACTTTACTCCCAGCATCACCCTCCTTTCATGTTTATGAAGCAAGATGAAGCTTTAAATTTTCAAAAATTTTCAGGGATAAGCCACATTGGAGGAATCCAGACTTACGGTGTTGCTTTATAATGATGTCTTACAAGTTGCTTCGGTTTAACTATTTTCTCTGGTATGTATGTACCGTTTGCTAAAAGAATCTGGTGACCTAAAGAGCATAATAACTCAAATTCACACATTCTCAGGATTTTAGTAAAGGCCTGTCGGTGTGAGCGGTCACAGCGTCTCACATCTGTATTGTCTCGTGCCCATCAGGTCAGTCTCTGAGGGACCAGTCTGACTCGCTGGGCAGAACGGGACGTACTCACAAATGAAATAGATGCTGTACTTTGGCCTCCGCAGCTCCTGAATGAGGAACTCCACGTTCTCCTGGATGAAAAGAGCACCGGGGACAGCAGAATTTAAAAAATGTTGATGAAGAAGGGTTTGGAGTGACCTGTGCCCCCTCGCCATCCCCACCGTGGCCCCTCATCCTGCCCTAGAACCATAGAATCACAGCCTCATAGAATGGTTTGGGTTGGAAGGGACCTTTAAAGGCCACCTAGTCCCACTCCCTGCCCTGGGCAGGGACACCTCCCACCAGCCCAGGTTGCTCCAAGCTCCGTCCAACCTGGCCTTGAACCCCTCCAGGGATGGGGCAGCCACAGCTTCTCTCAGGGCTGCTCCCCATCCCTCCATCCCCAGCCTGGGCTGGCACCGGGGGCTGCCCCCACCCCGGGGCAGGACCCTGCACTTGCCCTGGTTGAACCCCATGAGGGTCACACAGAGCCACTTCTCCAGCCTGTCCAGCTCCCTCTGGATGGCATCCCGTCCCTCAGGAATGTCACTGCTCCACACAGCTTGGTGTCGCCTGGAATCCCGCTGAGGCTGCCCTCGATGTTGCTGTCTATGTCACTGATGAAGATATTGAACTGGTCCCAGTACAGACCTCCGAGGGACACCACTCATCACCGATCCCCATCTGGACATTGAGCCGTTGGCCGCCACCCTCTGGACGCGACCACCCCTCGGTTCTCACGACCCCACCGCGTTCCCTCGCGCAGGCGTGCGGGTCCCCACCTTGGTGGGCCGCAGGAAGCAGATGGCCTTGAGGTGCTTCATGGCCTCCCTGTTGGGGGAGTCGAGCCGCTCGAAGAGGTACACCTCCTTCTGCAGGATCTCGGACTGGGTGTACACCATGCTCACCACGCCGGTCTGCGGGCGGGAGGGGACGGCACCCGTCACCCCGCGCCGGGCCTCGGGCCTGGGCCGCGCCGGGCCCACCCCGCCCCGCCGCGCCGGCCCCGCCGCTCACCGTCTCCCGGTCCATGAGCAGCACCTTCATACCCGGCCCGCTGTCCTCGATCATCTTGGACACGTACTGCTTGACGGCCAGCACCGCGTTCATCTTGGCTCCGCTCCGCTCCGCTCCGCCGGGCTCCGCTCCGCCGCCGCCGCCGCCTGGGAGTTGTAGTCCGCCGGGGGCGGGGCGGGCCGGGCGTGACGCGGTGGTGGACTACAACTCCCAGCGTGCCCCGCGGCGCGGCCCGGCCCGGCAGCGGCCCCGGGCTGCGGGTTCGGGTCCTGCTGGCGGCGGGGACCGGGGGGCGGCCCCGGTGGGTCATCCCCCGGCGGGTCATCCCCCGGCGGAGGAGGGAGTCCTGGGGGACAACGAGTTGCCCGTGAGCCAGCAACGTGCCCTTGTGGCCAAGAAGGGTGGTGGCAGCCTGGGGTGCATTAAGAAGAGTGTGTCCAGCAGGTGGAGGGAGGTCATCCCCCCACCCTCGCTGCCCTCTGGGACACATGGAGTCACGGAAGGGTTTGGGTGGGAAGGGACCTTAAAGATCACACAGTTCCCCCCTGCCCTGGGCAGGGACACCTCCCACCAGCCCACGTTGCTCCAAGCCCCGTCCAACCTGGCCTCGAACCCCTCCAGGGATGGGGCAGCCACAGCTTCTCTGGGCAACCTGGGCCAGGGGCTCACCGCCCTCACAGCCAAGAATTTCTGCCTCAGATCTCATCTAAATCTCCCTCTTGCAGTGTAAAACCCTTCCCCCTCGTCCCATGGCTCCCCTCCCTGCTCCAGAGTCCCTCCCCAGCTTTCCTGGAGCCCCTTTAGGGACTGGAAGAGGCTCCAAGGTCTCCCCGGAGCCTTCTCTTCTCCAGGCTGAACCCCCCCAGCTCTCTCAGCCTGTCCCCACAGCAGAGGGGCTCTGGCCCTCGGGAATCCCGGAATCCCAGGATCCCAGGTGTGGAGGGACCTCAAGGATCAGCTGGTGCAACCTTTCTTGGCCAGATGACCCCCTCCAGCTGAATTTTAAAGGTGCCCAATGTTGGTGAAGAATTTAACCTGTCCTGGCTGCAGCACCCCTGCCTAACTCTCTATTTATTCCTCTAGGCAGGGTTTGTAGTCCCTGCCCTACGCCAGCCAGCTTGGCTTCCAAAAGCCAATAAAACTTGTAGTAATTTATGTCTTAAAAAGACCTGCAGTGGCACCGGGGGCTTGGGGGTGGACAGAGGGAGGACGCTCCCGTGTCGCTGCTCTCCCTCCCCATCTCCCATCCCAGGACGGGAGTGCCGCAGTCGACCTTCATGGGGTAACTGGTGTGACTGGAGCTGATATCTGTTTCGCCAGCCTTTAAAAGAGCGGGTCTCTGTGTTATTTATCCTACCGCTATTATTATTCCTCACCGTGACAATTTTGGAAAAAGGCTATTATGTTCATAAAAATGTAATCATGGAACGTGCGTGTTTTATACAGAAAATGGTGAGCAGGTGATGATGAAAAATGAAAGCTATTTGCAAATCTTGTAAGTACCTTTTCATAAAAGCTGACACACAGGAACTCTTCCATGCGTACGGTTCACCTTTGGTTCTGCTCGACTTACATTTAATATACATCAAAATACATTATGGAAATAGGGATAAAGCTTAAAATTTTTGTATTTTATAGAAAAAATAAAGATCAGAGGAAGAGGCTTGCCCATGAAATCTTCTCCTTTTCAGATGGCAGCCAGTGTGTAAGTGATATTTATGAAAGCATTCTTGGGGACGCTCGCAATGCATCAGCGATCCGCGGACTGTTGAGGTTTGTGTACGGAGACGAGACATGAAGTTTGGCTGTACCACAGTGTTCAGAAGCGTCACACTCGCCCTGCCTACATTAAGCTGAATGGAACTAACATTTTCTCTCCTTACAAGCCACAGTTTTTTTCCTTTGCAGCAAGTAAATGGGATATGAGTTAGAAATCCCAGTTACTGTACACAAAAAATTATTGTAGTCAAGTGCTGAGAAACGAAGCGAGTGGAGAAAGTTTGGCTTTTAAATACATAAAACTGCTATAAAGATAGATGTTAAGGCGATACCATGTTGAGGTTTAGACAAAGTTTTGTTTTGCCAAGGTTGCCTGGTGTTTGTAAGTAACATAAACCACAGCAGGTGGAGGGGAGAGCAATCCTTTCGCGTGGTACCCAGAAAAGCAGGTGCCTGAGTGTCTTTTCGCTATTCCTTGGCCTGGATGGAGAGAAAATGCAACTGTGTCTCCGAAATAACACAGGAGGCAACAGCTGTAAAGTCCTTCCCTTTATTCTGAGCACGCAGACAAATTCCCGGCGTTTGGACTTTATTGTAGTTTGTGTGATTTAGTGAGTGTCCACCCCAGGTACAATCAAACATCTGGGCTGCTGTCAGCTCTGCCAGCGGGCAGCTAATACATTTCAGTGTTTATTGTGATTTAAAGAAAAAAAACCATCCTTAACCCTGCAATGATCAGATATGTTCATCCTCTCCCTTGGATCTGGAAAGCCATAAATGTTGCAATAGCAGAAATACAGCCAGTGCAAGCAGAATGTTTATTAACTTTATGAGATTGTATCGGTTTGGCATCAATTTCATATTGTAATTCAGAACAGCATGCGGTGTAAAGACTAAAAGGCAAAGTTATAGATATTTTAAAATCCAAGGTGCTTAATCAGCCCTAAGGAAAGCTGACGTTAAGGATGTACGAAGTTGATCTGATCTTAATGTTCAAAACACAATGTTTTTTTTTCCTTTCCCAGACCTGGGAAATTGATGCTTTGAGGACAGAAAATAGGAAGCTAAAAACTGCGGTAGGTTTTACATTTTTATTTCAATGTGTAGGCAGTTTGTCGTACGAAATCTTTTTGCAGTTGCTCAGGGAATTGTCACGCACGTCAGTTTAACACCTTTGGTTTCTCCCGTACACAGCGGCTTCTTAAGCCGTGTAAAAAAAAGCCTCACTTTTTACGATTGCTTATAAAATTAACTCTGTCTCTTGTTTAGTGCCAAGAGTTGGAGCATCTTGGCGGCCCAGGTATGTTATTTTTAACCACCAAAAGAGCAGCTGAGAGTAGACATAAAGAATGTTCCTTTTATATGTAAAACTGTTCTATATTTGTTTGGTTACATACTGTAGCGGTAGACTTCCTACCTGTAAGTGTTTTATAATGAAAACATTTGTATATTTTTAGGAGTCTGACCAGTGTTATCTCGCTTAAACAGAAATATTTTGCATTCAGAATTATAGCTAGGGTGTGAGGCCCGTGGTCTGCAGGTAACTCTAAACGTTAACGTGATTGTGCTTCTATTTTTAACTTAGCAGATAAGAGAACACCAAGGAAACGGGCCAAACGCACGGGGACCGTTTGCTTTGCCAGCGCCTCTCGGAATAACAGCAGGAGATAAGGTATTGCATCAGCACTCTCGAAACTCCATGTTTTAGCTGAACGGCTTAGAGAAATTACTAAGGGCAAACCCAAGCGTTTCGGAGATGCTGCAGCGATGCATTTGCCTGCTCGTTGGCAGGAATTTTGGGTGCCTTCCAAGGTGTTTTCACAAAACTAGTGGCCACATATGCCTTTTTTTTTTTTTTTTTTTTTTTTTTGAAGTACTTAAGTTTGAATTGTAAAATGTGTGTTTTCATTTGTCCTGTTTTGGGGAAAAAAAAAAAAAAAAACCACGAAAAACATTGGCACCCCACATAGTATAATTTCATTATCGGTTTTAATTAACACACTGGACTTTAAGCAGCTCGTAGCAGCTTAGGTTAAATAATCAATTAAACAAAATAGCCTCAACGTGCAATTTCTGGGGAAAACGACGCAAGACCAGTGGCATTTTAACGCCGAATTGAGTCTCTGGAGCGCTCGGGCAGAGGGCGCCTGCGCAGCGGGGAAGGGGCTGCGGGTCCCGCCGCGGCCGGGCGGGGGCGCACGGGCTCTGCGGCTCCGGGCTCTCGGCTCTGCCGCGACGCCCCAAAGGCGGGACCGTGGCTGGTGCGCGGCGCGGTGGGTGACCCCGGGGCTCGTCCTCGGCACCCCCTGGCGCGGGGGCTGCGGGGCAGCTCAAACCCAGCCGCGGGAGCCGGTGTCTCGCTGCCTTGTTTTCCGTGCCAGGTGCGCGGTCCGGGCGGCCCTTCATAGACTCACAGCGTGGTTTGGGTGGGGAGGGACCTTAAAGACCATCCCGTCCCCTCCCCTGCCCTGGGCAGGGACACCTCCCACCAGCCCAGGTTGCTCCAAGCCCCGGCCAACCTGGCCTTGAACCCCTCCAGGGATGGGGCAGCCACAGCTTCTCTGGGCAACCTGGGCCAGGGGCTCACCCCCCTCACAGCAAACAATTTCTCCCTCACATCCCATCTAAATCTCCCCTCTCCCAGTGTAAAACCCTTCCCCCTCGTCCCACGGCTCCCCTCCCTGCTCCAGAGTCCCTCCCCAGCGTTCCCGGAGCCCCTTTAGGGACTGGAAGGGGCTCCAAGGTCTCCCCGGAGCCTTCTCTTCTCCAGGCTGACCCCTCCCAGCTCTCTCAGCCTGTCCCCACAGCAGAGGGGCTCCAGCCCTCCCAGCAGCTCCGTGCCCCTACATCAGGGAGAGGGGATGAGCATCCTCCCCGCCCGGGAGGGGAAACTGAGGCAGGAGATCATAGAATCAGATACTTTGGGTTGGAAGGGACCTTCAAAGGCCATCTAGCAGGCAGGCTCAGAAGAACCAAAACCAGCCTGCGAAGGAGACAAGGGAGTCCTGTACTCCATTCTCTTTTTCCCATCGTTAATATTAGTGCACAGGAACTTCTCCTTTTTCTTGGGCAAAGCACTGTTTCTCACCCATTCCAGCCACAGGGAAAGAACTGACGTGGATTATGTTCCTATTTAGGAAACTTAAAGATCGCACTAGAGCTTTTTTATTTGTCTGTATCACCCGTTCATACACTTTTGCAAATCCCATCTTTTCAGAACTGTTTTCCCTCTTCCACCACTGGTCCTTCTGCTCCTTACCCCCAAAGTCACTCAGGTTTTTAAATTCCTGCATGGACCAGGGGGAGCTCGGTGAATCAGAAGAGCGGGCTTCCAGGTTGAAAGTACAAGGGTGTTACCTAGTTTTACTGAAAATTAGGTAACGCTTCTCTTCGAGCAGACGGGCTCCGAGCGACGGCCACGCGGGCAGGGCAAGCTCCGGCCCCCCTAATCGCAGGAAGAGCCACCGCTGGGATTAGCTGGTATTCCCAGAGGGACAGGGGCTGCCCAAAGGAGCCAGCACAGCCTCACTGCCCGGGCACTATTTATAGGAGAATGGATAAATGAGTAAATCCCGCCTTTCACTTCCAATTAAGCAACTCCCCTTTTCCTCACCGAGTCACCTGTTGTCTTTTAAGCGCTTAGGTCGCCTGCCGAGGTCACACTGTAGATTTCATTTCACTGTTCAAAATACTTCGGGTCTTCTTCCTACCGAGCGGTTGGAGGCCAGGAATATTTGCAGATTTTTAAATAAAAAAAAGATTTGTGTGGTTTAGGTGGTTCGGGATTCCTCTGGAAAAAGTACCATTCCAGGCACCTGATGTTATTGCTCAAACTGACCCACACCTTAAGGAGCTGGTGGGGGTACTCACAGCAGAAAGTACTGCTTTATGTGCATAATAATTGCGAACTAAATAAAAAATTGGTATTTAATTGCAGCCTATTGTGTTCTGGCCTTGTTTGGATTTAAAACGATTTAGTGTCTGGAAAGTACTTATCATTTAATTATTTGTCCGGTTTCCTTGGAAATGCTTTTGTAAGGATGTCAGCGATGATTTTTTTTCAACTAAATAAGCCCAGAATGTTGTCTCCTTCTTAAATACATCTTTGTAATTGTCCTTACAGGAACACAAACGCCTTTTTGTGCCTTTGCCATTTTTCTGTAGCGATAGATTTGACTAAACGAGTTACAAATCAAAAGTATAATGCAAGAACTATTTTGTTATTTTTAACATTCACATTCTACTATCCAAAAGGATTCAAAATTCTTGTAATTACCGGATTGGGGGGGGATACTCTTTAATTACAGGGCGGCTGGAACTCAGAGAGGTGAAGAAAGCTGGAGGTAATGTCTAACAGAAGGAATACATGCTAAAGCTCTAACGAAGCGGTGGGTTTATTTAAAAAACCCAAACAATTTGGACGGTGAATTCACATCAACCATGTAAAATAGATACAAAAATATCCCAAGTTCTGGGGTTTTTTTGTTGTTGAAACCTATTATTACATCAAAGGCCATAACACTGCATCTTCTTCATCATTGCAGCTGCCCGTGTTGAGACATCAGGGACTGATTTTTAGTCAAATTTAGGTAGCAGCAGGGACGTCTGAAAATAAAGTCTAATTTATTAGACTTTTATGCAAGACATTCAACCGCAGAAAAATACACAATCAGCGGCGAATTGTCCTCTGCTGCTGGAGCCTGCATTTAAATGGCCAAATAAGGGACTGCGTTTTTAGTGTCTCTTCAAAATACCTCTGTGTCAGGGGGGTTTTGTTCCCCTCCGCGCAGCGCCCAGGGGCCGGGCTGGCACCGGGACCCCCCCAGCTCCCATGGGCCGACCCGAGCACCTGCCTGAAAAGGGCAGCAAATAAATGAACCGGATCATTCTTCCAAAGATAAAGTTGATCTCCCGATGCAGATTTTATCTTTAATATATTCTCTTTATTTGCCTTCTAAACTTAACTGGATATTTCGAGAGTCATTTGGAGAGTAATCCTAATACCTTGGCTTCACGTGAATCCAGAAAATTGCGGTCAGATGCTACCTGTTTTTAATCTGTTTTTATTTTCCCCTTTCCCCATGAAAGCGCTGCCAGCGCACCCCGCTGTCGGCCTCCAGAGCAGCCCTGACCCTCCGCCAGCCCATTTTATCCCTACCCAAGGGTGCAACGCTCTGCAAACCGCGGGCAAAAGGGAACCACAATAAAAATCACAATAACACCTGCCATTTCCAGAGGTGGAAGGCTCCGTCGCAGGGGACAGTCCCCAGCGCCGACTTGGTCCCCTGGTGTCCCCGGCAGGGGTGGCCCTGGAGGCTTCTTAGCTCAGATTCCTCGATTCCCGTAACGATTCTTCCACCGGGGCTTTTATCCACCTGCAAAAGGTCCCTGTGGGACGTTTCGAGGATGATGTTGCAAAACATTTCTCGCCGTCGTGCTGGGTTTTGCCCGTATCTGTATGTTGTCTACATAGACGTCAGTGGATCTGTACCGATCTCCCACTTTTACAAAGTACCAAATAACGGACGTGATAAAAACTAACACAAAATAAATATTCCAGGGTACAAATAGTTCCAATGACCATTTTATTAATTACTGAGAGTGAAAATATCCACCTTATTTGTAGGATATTTATCCTTTGTTTGCAGATAAGACATTAAAGCAACTGTATTTTTTATTTTGAGGAAATCTTTACAGTTTTCCTTTCCCACAGGATGACTTCGGGTGGTGGAAGAGCAGTTTAATGTCAACGGGATTTGTTGCTGGACAAGGTAACGTTTGGCGTTGTTTCTAATTTAAATCTTCCTTAAGAATTTATTCAAATATGTATTTGTGTAAATAAAAATCTATTTAATCTCACTAATAATTACCCTAGTCCAAGTACTATTTTAACAGCATGATAGCAGGGGCAGATTTTGGTACCTAAGTTTAGTCAATAGGATTGTCCCAGGATTACAGCGTGGTCTATTTTAAGAGATCGAATTTTATCTTGATTATTTAGAAAGGAGTCGATTTTCCTCTTCTCGTGTCAAAGAGAAAGCGGGCCAAGGCAGTGTCCTGGGACATCACACGCCACCACGTAACTGGAAATTCCTCCTCTCTGCAGCCTTTGATTCACATCCCATCATATCTTTAAAATGCTTCTACGTCATTCTCAGTGTAGGAAAATCCTTTTTCACCATCACGGCTACAGCGGATCATGGTGCTCTTACCGGATTTGCGTAGCTGCCCCATGAAACAGCAAAAACTGCGACTGACGTGAGGAGAGTTCTTCCTGTCCAGAGAAACTACGGACTTGCGCTTCACATGGGATATATTCGAAGTGGCTATTTTCTATTTGACCCCTGTATCAAACCAGTAACGTTGCTGGGTCGGGCTGTGCTTCCTTTATTTCTTCCTGCTCTAGAACAGAGGCGTGGTTTCAGCTGTCACTTGGGTTGTGACACTCGTGCACAACTGCTCAGCTCGTAAATGAAATCCCGGAGATCCAGGTTGAAATTGTAGGCTGGAAACCACCTCAACGCAACCAACGCCATGGAACAACTCCCTGGTTTATGTGTTCTTGGTACCAGTTGCAAACCAGACACGCCACGTTAGAAAAATCCAGATGTGCCCCTTGGAGCCAGATGTCTCAGCCCTTCTGACGTCAGCCTCTGCTTCCCACTAATGTCATTTCTGCCTGACGAGCCTGTTCAACCCCGATGTACAATATTCCAGTTCCAAAGCTTTGTGCTTGCTGGTGGGAGGGAACCGAACTGCGGATACCGCATCGTCAGGTATCGAGTCAGAAGAGGAGATCATCCTTCTGCGCATCCCGTTACTGGTTCCTGTGCAAAGCTGCGGTGGAAGCCAGTGGCGACACGGCGGGGACCGGAGCAGCTGCAGGCACCTGGCCACCCACAGCTCCCACCTTTTTGTCAGCTCCCTCGTATTGAGCAAATGGAAATGTTTGTGTGTGTCTGGAAAACGGGACGTCGGCTCAACGGGACGTCGGCTCAATGGGACGTTGGCTCAATGGGACATTGTCTCAACGGGACACTGGCTCAACGGTCGTCTCCCTGCACACTCCTCAAAAGCAGCAGTCTTTTAACTGAAGAAATACCGTAAGCGTGTCCCTTGAGTCTCGTTACGCCCCATCCATGTGCGTTTTGTGGCACCCGTGGGCCAAATCAACCCCTGGTGTGAGTGAGTCCAGCTCTAGAAACCGGCCAAGAACTGAGCGTTCGCTCCTATAAATTAACATCCTCGGTTCAGCAAGAAAATCATCTTCCTTTCATGTCAGTGAAAGGGTAATAACGTTAGTTACAGGAGAGAGGAAAAACAGATCACTGCCAGCAGAAGGGAGCTGAAATTCATGCAAACCTTGAAAAATAGAGTAGTTGCTTGGAAACAAATGTGCCTGTATGTCTCGTGATGTTTTTCTTTCTCTGGTTTTCATTAATATGAAATAATTTTCTTTACCTATCTCTCTCCTGTGTGCAAGGAAGTTCCCCGTGCTGCCTCTACATCTGCTTTCTGGTGACTTGGGAAAATCACGGCCCTTTCCCTGTGCCTCAGCCCTTACACTAAAACAACGCTCGTGCCCGAGACATCTTCAGCCGCAGCGTTCAGGTCTCCTGAGGAAAAGGGCTACATAAAAAAGAGGCTCTTGACAAGTCAAACAAGGTTTGGATGCATTTCCATCTTTGAAGAGTTTCAGGCCTGTGAAGCCAAAAATTAGTTTGTTTTCCTGTTAGCTTTGCTTGTCAGCTGCCATTTAACCCTCTGCGTTTCTAACGGAGTGAAAAGAAAAGTTATCGCACCCTGAGCAGGCAGGTCTTTTTTCCTACTCAATTATCTCTCATTAGTAAATACAAGCAACTCCATTTAACTGCCTTGGGAACAATTTCTGCATCTATTGAGCTGGCCTACAGTAAGTCTTGTGGTTTCCTCTTGGCCTTGGAAAATGAGCACACTTCATTATGTGCAATGGTTTACTTCACCTCATTATTTTTTCATAACCTTATTGTGCTTCCCCTTTTAACAGTGACGGGGGCCGGGGGGGGGGGGAGCAAATAAACAAGCAAAGGTCCTTTTGGGTCCAGAACTTTATCCACTGTCTTTTGGAAACTGCATCTACGTGTCAATTATGTTGAGTTAATTGGCCACTCCACAAGGTTTTTTGGGAAAAGTCAAGTGAGTTTTAGGGCAAGAAAAGCTCTTTTATCACCCTGCAGGCTGAGGCCTTCCAAAGTCTTCCTCACGATCAGTCCAGAGCTAACCGGTCGAGCCCAAGTTAAGCCGAAAAGACCCTGTCTCCGATCCCGGCGCTTTCTCGTCGTGTGTTTCTCTTCACTAGTGAAATGATGTCTGTACGACACCGGGCGTGGGCTGGCGAGTGCCTCGCATCTCTCCTTCGACGTCTCAGCGATGCTCGCCATCTGCTCCTCTGTCTTTATCCCCCTCTGCTCCAATCCCTGATCCTCTTTATGGCACTCTTCGTACTGATCCTACCGTCCCCCAACAAATCCAGGCGAGTCATTGCACCCGGTCCAGACCGTGCTTTAATCTTCCCTCGTATCCATGATGTAAAGCGCCGTAACGGTGCTGGTGTGTCATGCCGCGGGTGCTGTAGGGACAAGAGGCATTTAATGGCTGCTTTCGCACTCTGGATATCGGCCCCCTGCTACGTTGGGCATTAATTCTGCTGATGACGGTGCCCGAAGCTTCAGAAGAAAGGGAAAAACTCCACGTTTTGCCTGTTGCGTGAAGCTGTGGGTGGGTTCCTCGTTGCCAGGGGAGAGGGTCGCTGCGCGGAGCAGGCGCGGTTGGGTGACGCGAGCTCCGCAGCCAGCCTGGAAATCAGCTCCTCCGTCAGACACAGCGGGGCTGCACCAGGGCTCTGCTGCTCTGGGACGCTGGCCCGTGTCCCCGAGGGGACAAACCCAGTCTGAACCTTGGGTGACGTGTCCTGGGGCACCCAGGGCTTTACAGCAAGTTGGGCGAGCGCTGGCCAAGTCAGTAACCCCACATAAACATACATTCTATCTCCCTCTCCGCAGAAGGGACAGTAATATCCAATACAGTGACTTGGGGCCTTAGTTCGTCTCTGGTTTTATGAGTTTTTAATTTGTTTTACAATGTTTTTTTTTAAAATTCCCAAAGCATTGAAAACCAGCGAGTCCACCCCAGCTGTCACAAAATTAAGCTTCACAGTCCACGGGTGAGCCAAATACATCCCAACAGGCCCACAACCGCCTCAGATTTGTTTCTCCTTTGGGGCTTTCCAAAGGAAAGGTCATACCCCGGGGCGTGCCTGCCCCGGCAGAGCCCGATGCGGATTCCCCCTGGGCAGAACCGCTGCTGGCAGCTCTGGCTCTGCCTCTCGCCAGCCCTGCCTCGCCCTCACGTTCTTCCCGTGTCTCACCCCGTTTCTGATAACGACCCAGCTAAAATAACCAGATGAAGGCTCCACTCGCCTCACGCAAACTGAGGGGAAACAGGGTTTTTCAGCTGAGTTGGTTGATGCCTTCCCTCTTTCCTGGAGCTGGTACTCTCTTCTTCAACATGCTTCTTTATATTTCCCTTCTTACATGAAAGCAACTGCCCCCCGCTCCCCCCAGGTCCAAACCCCCACGTTTCATTGCCGTACCCCAAACCCAGCTCCCTCACACGGGTCATCCCGTGGTTCCCATCTCCCGTTCGCTGCTCACGTCCCCAGCAGGATGAACCCGCGGCGATGCTCAGGCTTTGCACATCAACAGGAGCAGTCAGCAGTAGGCCATCCAGACTTGGGAAAAATCAGGATTTTCACCTTCCACTATTGGCAATTAGGGCTGGATGTCGGGAATCCTTTCTCCTTTACCAGTCTGACCCACTGGGAACGCAAACGAGCCCATTAACCTTCCAGACGTGAGGGCTGCCTCTCGCCTTTGTAGGGGACTGGAATAAAACCAGGGGCTGCTGGAAGGGCTAATGCATTTCCATACGTGAAGTCCTCTGAAACCCTCAGGTGAAAGGTTCCTCACAAGCGCAAAGCACTATTATTTGTCCAGCATCTGAGAAGCGCCTTGTGCAGGAGCTGCTGCAAGATCTCCAACTAGGAAGTTTTGAGAAAGCTTTCATCCGAATGGGGGGAAAAAATTTAAAATCAAATCCATAAGCAGCCTCTGGAGCTGATGTAGGTGGGTGAAATTCCACGCAGCTCCATGGAGCCGTCCCTGCGTACGTCGCGCCAGAATGTGACCCCGAATGACTGATGGCACCACAGCGAGCAGCAAGAATTGAACCATTCAGTCGTGTAAGGAGCTGCGGTGTCGGCCGTCAAAGGTGGCATTGTGCTTTCCACAGTCTTTCCCGTCGGCTCCCTGCCTAGGTGTTGTGCCGGGGAGGAATGCGGGGAGCTCAGCCTGCTGCTCCTTCCCTGCCGCCTTGGCTTTGAGTCCAGCGAGGAGGCTGGGACCGAGGGCTGCTCCTCTGCCGCGCTCTCTCCTTGCCCGGGATGGAGAACGCTGCTGAAGGCGTTTTTAAGACACATTCACTCTGCTCTTACCCAAATTCACTCCGGGACTGGGCTTGCACGCTGCGGGTCGGGGCCACAGGGTGTCCTGGCAGTCCTGGCTCAACTCATCCTCTGCCTTTTCCCGGGGGGTGACTCCTGCCTCCCCGGTGGTGCCCAACTCAAGGAAATCGGGGCTGTCACCACCATTTCTGCTGCGGGAGCACCTCGGGACACTGTCCCTGCCTTCTGCCAAGGACCGTTCTTGCGCCGAGGGCTGCAGGATGAGGCTGCGGTAACGCACCCCATTTACCGTCAGTCAGCCCCCGAATGGTTGGAAAAGCCCGTGTAGTTCAGCTGGTTGCCCTGGTCATTGCGTTTGCCCAGTCACCTCGTTAAACCCAAGCCTGCTGCGTGTTCTCTCCTCCAACAAGCCCCTTGCCCTTCCTCCTGCGTTCAGCAGACACCAAGGCGCCAACATGCATTTTAAGAACCATCTTCCACTTCCACATTTTGCCTGTCAGAGCATCCTCCAAAGGGAATGTCCGGCATTGCTGGGTGTCTCGCAGGATGCCGGGATGAGGCAGCTTCACCACAGGCTCCGGATCGCAGAGATGCTGAGCTCCGGATGAAATCGGGGTCGATGCTTGCCTGGAAAAGCCCCCGGGTGGGTGGGTAGGTGGAGATGTGGCACTTGAGGACGTGGCGCACGGTGCAGCTGATGGAGACCAGCCCCTGGTGACGGCAGGAGAGAGGAGCTGAGCTGCAAACCCCGGCTTTGGTTTGCCCAAGGGCTTTCTGTTTAACACTCCTCACGTGGTTTGGGGTTGCACGGAGAAGTCCCAGCCAGCGGCAGTGGGAAAGCAAGAGGAGAACCTGTCATGGTTTGAGAAACCCACAACAATTTGGGGTCGTTTAGACAATTATTCTCTCACCCGATGACCACTCCCCACCCGGGAAGGAGAACTGGGAAAAAACAAGGAAGCCTGAGGGTTGAAATATAAACAGATTTAATAGAATAAGACTAAATAATTAACATTAATAACACTAAAGAACCGATATTGATGCTGATACAATACCAAATAGACAAGGATTATCCTCAGCCCATCCTATCAGCAGGAACCTGGGCACTCCTGGGGGTGCACGGCAAATTAATTCTCGCTGCTCGTGGGAAGCGCTGGAGCTGCCCCTGCGGAAGGGGGAGAGCCGTGCCGAGCTCGGAGCCTTGCGAACGCTCGGCTGAAGGGATGCTGAGGGTGTAAAAAAATCAATTGTGCTGAGCTCGTAAAATTGCTAAAGCCGACAAAAAGCCAGGCCCGGGAGAGCGCTGGGGAGCTGGGGAGCAGCTGTGGGTCAGCCCGGGGGGGGGGCTGCGTCGCGGGGGATGGCTGTCGCTGTCACTGTCACCGTCACTGTCGCTGTCACCGGGGCCGTGCCCACCACGTGCGTGGTTTTGGACGGAAGGGCAGTACCAGCATTACCGATGGCGGCTGCAGAGGCCTCGTATGTTTCCTCAGAGAGAAATTCATTGACAGAACCCAGCTGTGGAAATGGTTTAAACTAGAACTGGCAGAAAAGAGGCAAGATTTTACTTTTATTTAACACCGCGCCTGCCTTGCTGACCCCTTGCAATCGCTCCCAGCTGCTGGAAAGAGCCGGCTGATGGAAGCAGCACAGGAGGATGACACGAAGGCTGCCGGTGCAGGCAGCGGGGACCGCGTGCCGGACCATCGCTATCCATCAGGGAAGTCAGGGGCACTCGGAAAGATCTCTCCTTTGAACAAACACTGCAGCGGGACGGGGGGGGAAAAGCCTCTGAGGAGGCCGGGACTCCACGGCACAGACCATTCTTTCTTTGCTGGACTTTTCTCTGCCCCTGACACGATAAACAATTCTTTTGTGTAATATAAACAACGCGAGGTTGCTGGCGGGGAAACAAAGGCCTGCGATTCAGCGCCAGGATCAGCTGAACGCTGCGCATGACGGGCCCCGCGCCGGCGGGTTTGCCACCGACTGCCACCAGCCGAGCAGCCCCCGGACGCCGGCAGCCGCTGCCACCACCAGGGCCCTTTCCCCATCTTCCTCCAGGGAAACGTGTTCGTGCAGCCAAAAGGCTGCGTGGGAGATGGAGCAGAGCGGCAAATACACCCAACCTATGGTTGCCCACCACAGACTTTGCAGTACGCCCCGGGCAGAGCTGGCAGCACCACAAGTCAACCCGTGCCGGCCACCGAAACCTCCAGTTTGGCTCTGGGAGGACGTGTCCTCCTGGCTCGGAGCAGTAACGCCAGTGGCACATTTTCCGCGTGCCTCACCCACGGTGGGGGGAATGCCGAGCACTCGGCCGCACTGTCCTGCCAGGCCTCAGTGCCGGCCGGCCCACTCGGCATTGTCCCCCTGCGCCGTGGGGAGGCTCCTCCTGGCCTGGGGGGCCGCGGTGGGGCACTCTGCCCTGTGGCATTCCCTGGCCGTAAAAGCAATTCCCGGTGGGAACCGGCCTTGGGGACGTGGCACCTTCCCCGCCGCCTCCTGGATCTGGGGACAGGCCCCACGCTGGGTTACTGGCCCCACACAGACTCCACAAAGCGGTACGAGCCCCACGCTGAGGGTTCACGCCCCACGCAGGAGGTACAAACCTCACACTGGGGGTTCAGGTTCCACACTGGGTTACAGGCCCCAAGGAGGCCCCACCTTTGGGGGTTCAGGCCCCAGGCAGGGGGTAAAGCCCCACACAGGCCCCACACTGGGGTTCAGGCCCCACACTGGGGCTACAGACCCACACAGACAATACGAGCCCCATGTAGGGCCCACAGGCCCCATGCAAGGGTTCAGGCCCACAGTGGGGTTACAGGACCCACGATGGTGGTTCAGGCCCCACACTGAGGGTTCAGGCCCCACAGTGGGGTACAGGCCCCACTGTGAAGGTTTAGACCCCACACAGGGGCTCCAGCCCCACAGCGGGGGTTACAGGCCCCACAGTGGAGGGTACAGACCCCACACCCAGGTCCCCAGGCAGGGGTTCAAGCCCCACAGCTCAGGCCCCACACGGGGGTTCAGCCCCAGCGTTCAGCCCCAGCAGTCGGCGCAGGCCCCACAGCGGGGTTCAGGCCCCGCTCAGGCCCCATGAAGGGTTCAGGCCCCAGGGTGGTTACAGGCCCCTACACTGAGGGCTCAGCCCCATGAAGGGGCCCAGGCCCCGCCCGGGCCCCACAGTGGGCGCTGACGCCCCGCGGGTCGTTCCGCCACCCTCCGCCCGCCCCCGGGGGCGCTCTCCCCCTCCCCGCTCCCCCGCGCAGACGCCGTGGCGCCGCCGGTCGAAGGGGCGTGGCCGCTGGGCCGCCGCCATTGGCTGTCCGGGGCGGGGCGGGGCGGGGCCGCCGCGTGCGCCCCCCAAAGCGTTCCGGGCGGGAACGGGGGCGGAACGGCGGAACGGGCGGCGGCGGCCCCGCTCCCCCCCGGACGCCCTCCCCCCCCGGCCCTTCGGGAGCGCGGCCTCGGCCGGCCCCGCACCGCCATGGAGCCGCGCACAGGTAACGGCGGCCCGCGATCCCGCGAGAAAGTTTCCAGCGGCGGCCGGGCCTCGGGGCGGCGGCGGTCTCGGGGCTCCCGGGCGGCGGCGGGTCACGGTGCCGCCTCAGGGTCTCCCGGTGGGGCCGCGGGGGTTGGGGGGTCCCGATGCAGGCCCGGGGGGTGCCCGGCTCCCCCCGCCGCCGGTCCTCCTCGCCCCGGTCCGGTGAGGGGCCCTCGGGCAGCGGCTCCTCCGCCCCGGGGGGGTCGGTGGTTCTGGCGCCGGCGTGAGGGACCCCGGGACTCGGGGCCCGGGAGGGGCGACGAGCCCGTTCGCACCGGGAGCAACTGGGACGGCGGCTGCGGGTGGCCCGGGCGTGGGGGTTTGTTAAAAATGTTCTTGCTCGCGGTGAATTCTTTGGCCCAAATAACTGCGATCTGGGGACTTTCCCTCCGGTGCGGCCCAGGCAGCCTGGGAGCCCGGACGGTGCCCGGCCCCGTGGTCGCTGCCGACCGGAGCGAACTTCGCTGCCCCGGAGAAAACCCGTCGCCTTTTCCCCCGAATGGGGCCGGGTGTCGGCGCGGGGATCCGTGCGCCGCCGGCGGGGCCGCGTTCGGCAGCGTGGAAACAACTCCCGGGTTCGCCCCGGTCTTCGTCTCGGGAGGAGAGGGAGTTTCTCGTCCGGCTAATTACAGGTTGCTGCTGCCGCCGACTCCGTGTGTTCCTGAGTGGGCGCGGAGGCGGCGGTGACTCACCGGCCCCAGCATCCCCGACAATCCCCTGCTTAAGGGAAATGTCTTCGCAGCGACGCGGGAGCCGCTTACGCAAGGAGCACGGTAACGGGACGGATCCTCCCAGGCGACGGCTCCCGGTGACGCTGGGGCGAGCACGGCTCGGCCCCGCCACTTACCCATCTGTAAAACGGGCTAACGCCGAGCTGGGTACGTGATTATCGGTTACACGACGCGTTTGCCGGTGGCGATGCGCTTGCAGGGGGGATGATTTTCAACTCTGAGTTGCAGGGCTAATAAAGACGTTATTGTCGGTTTAAGTGGCGTAGCCGCAAAGGCTGAATTTGACGGCTGGAATTCTCCACCTCGGGTTCCTGACAACCTCAGATTTCTTCCTCCTGACCCCGCTGCATGTCATGAGTCCTCGGTGAGGACCAATGGCAGTCGCTCCCGTCCGAACACCGCCGTCGCACTCTCGGGTTTGGGTTCACTTTTTGTCGCATCTTGTGTGGAGCTCGGCTCTTCCTGACCCTCTTCCATACAATGTAAAGAGCGCGCAAACTCCTGGTACCGCGGAGGAGCCGGCTGCTCGCTTGGGCTGTAGAGCCTCGTGGTGATTTTTTTCATTGGCACTTCATAGTGTTTTAAAATATTAAAAAAAAAAAAAAAAAAAAGGAGAAAAAAAACCAGCTTTGCAGTGTTGATTGCAAGACTTGGATTAACGGCTTCAGTAGAACAAAACCTGCTGTTTAAAGTTGGTGTAAAAGGAAAATAAAGGGTTGGCGCAGTGACTTGTGGTGTAGCGGGGACCGCAGGTGCCGAGCTCCTTTTCGCCAATGACGAGTTGTCACCCTGGCGTGGCCGGGAAAACGGTCCTTACCCAGGAAATACAGGGGATGTTCCCGATGGAAAATGCATTGGCAAAGCCGCTGTGCGGCGGCTGGAGCAGCGTGTGTCTGTGCTGTGTCGGTTTTGGGGGGAAAAACGTGATAATTAGCCACTTGACTATAAGCTCGTAGAGGGGAGGCAACACAGCAGCTCCCAGCTTTCCTGTCTGGCGTGTGTGGCAGGGACGTCTGTTGGGATGCTCAGAAGGACCCGTGGTCTTTCTAGTGCCTTAATTTCTGTTGGTTTACTTTTCTTTTGCGAATTTGCTGCGTTCCTGGGGAGTCTGTGCTGCCGGATGCCGTGCGGGTGTGACTCCGCTCCGCGCCGGGAGGGATGCTCTCATGCCTCGGCCCTGCTGGCCCTCTGATTAAACTCTAAACTGCTCTCTTCAAATGACAGAAAAACAGATTTTCCCCGGCAGGAAGAGGGCTGGGTGACAGTACTACGGGGAGAAATGGTGATTAATCGGGTGGTGGAATCTGCCGTGCTGCTGATTGCGAGCAGCCCCCCGGGAGAGCAGCGAGCGCCGGGCTCTTGCAAAACCAGGGTTTGCGCTGGAAATAGCAGCAGCCCGGTTTAAGCAGGTGAACGTGTCTCCAACTGAATTTCCTTGCGGGCAGCCGCAGAGAAAACGGTGTTTATTTTCGGTGTGTGCCTTGGAGTTGGCTGAAACAGGAAGAGACCCGGGTCGTTGTATGATTACTGTAATTCTTGGGAGCGTAACCCTGCTCCGCGTCGGGGTTTAAAGCCGTCGTTTTGCCTTCAGGACCGTTTTGAAACAGAAAGTTGGGGTTTGTAACTTATTCCTCGAAAGAGGAGTTGATAAATAAGGGGTGATGGTGTGGGCAGAGCCCCTCGGGCTTAACGGAGCTGCTGCGTTTGTGTTGGAGACTTCTCTGGCTTTTCTAGGGCTCGGAGGCTTCATTCCTGGGTGGCTGCTGGTGTGTTCCTCAGCCCAGGTTTTAGAAGTGGTGAAATTAGCAGGGCTGTATTTAGAGCAAAGGGAAGCAGGTGGTTGTAGCTCTGGAAAATAGGGTAAAGTTTTTATTTAAAAGCAGCTGAGCGTAGGAAAATGGTCGCGTTTTTATAAACTTTCGCTGCGGCTCTTGCCTAACGGCTGCTTTGCTCGTGCTCTGACTCTTGAGCAACAGCGTGTTTTTAAAAACGCCTTTTCGCTGCTGGAAAACCTCCAGCCGCGGGCACGGGACATCTCAGCGCTGCTCGTACCACGCGTGAGACGCTGTGTCCAGCCCATCGCATCTATGTACAAATATTCTTTTTTTTTTTTGCATCCGCAGTGCCCTTTCCTCGGGCTGGAGCAGCTCACGGTACCTTCCTTTTCACACGGAATCGCTATTTTGGTAACGGCGGGTTTGATGATGATCCACCACTTTGATTTTTTTTTTTTTTTTTTTTTTTCCCCTCGCTGAAGCGAGCGCTGCCCGGTCCGTACCCCGCCTCGTACGGCACCTCGTCGGAGCTTAACGCCTGTAATAAAGGTTTTGGGTCAGCGCAGGTTCAGCGCGGCATCGTTAATTAATCCCGCTTGGTTTGGTCTCTTTCTGGCCTGCGTTAGGTAACCCGCCAGCGTCGGATCAGGGGTGCGGGATGGGACGCGGTCGTGGGCAGGAGGAGAAAGCGGGGAACCTCCCTCCCCTCCCGCCGGGACCTTCAGATGGTGCTGGCTTGGAGCTGAGCCGTGTGAGCAGCTTCATTTGCTGGTGGCGAGTCTCGTCGGGCTCGTTAAGGAGAGAGCGGGGCTCGGCAGCTCAGGTGTGGGGCTGTGACGGCACCGGGAACCTCCCTGCCCACAGGTCCATGGAGAGCGAGCCGGCCGCGCTTCCCTCCGCGTCAGCCATAGGCGCTGCTAATTGCAGGTTTTTGGGTGGGTTTTTTTGGTTTAGGAGATCGATGGGTTTCACTGATGGAAGGGCACTTCTGGCGGAGCTCCGTCCCTCAAAGCAGGACGGGGACTGACGGTGGGGAGCAAAAAGCTGCTGGCAGGAGTCGGGCTCTCCAGGATCGCGGCACCTCCCCCTCTGCTCTCATCTGGGGGCACCCGGGGGCTTGGGGGTCCAGCTTGGAGGTTCCCCCCCGTCCGCCAGGCTGGGATGTGCCCGGCCAAGGTCACACGCTGACTCTGGGCTTCTGGGCCCCGAGCCCTGGCGCGGGTCCCTGCCCCCGTCAGACAGTCACGCGGCGGAGCTCGGGGAGAGACAACGTAGTTTTACGCTCCTAAAATATTCCTGGAAATACGCTACAGGAGTTCCCAATCATGTTTAATGCTTACTTTTGACACTAGCCCTCAAAACTTTTTTTTTTTTTTTTTTTTTTTCTGAAGTACATGATCATGATCTCAACATGACTGAAATACTAACAGAATAATAAGAAAATTAAAGCCCCTGAAAATTATGATCCTGGAACCACTAGTCCATCTGCCCTGTTCTGCGGATTGTCTTTGTTTCTGGGGAAATGCTCCTTCAGTTAAGTGTGCTTCATGGTTACTTTTTTCCCCCCGTTATGCCCTGGAAGGCACCAGTGGCGAAGCTGAGGTACACTTAATTATTTCACCTCGCTTCCTTTTTATTTCTGCCCTCGGTCTCTTTTTAATTTGCCTGGCGGAGGCGGGGTGGGGAGCAGCCTGCAGGAATTGCCGTGGAGGACCAGGACACTCTGTGCCTCCCCAAAACCTGGCAAATTAATTCGGTGTTGTATTATCCAGCGGAGAGGATGCGGGGAGCGAGGAAGCTGCGAGTCGCTTCAGTTCGGCGTATTACTTTCTTCTGACTTTACTCTTGTTTTAGATGGACCAACCGTTTTAATTTCGGTCTGTTCCTGTTACGAAGGTTCTGCAGACTCATGTAGAGATTAACCAAACCCGACTTTTCTCCACGCCCGTCGTTTCGCCGCCTGGAAGGAGGAAGGTCTGAAGGGGCCATAGGTGGAGGCATCCCCAGGGTGTGCCGGGATGCGCGGCTTTTCCCTCTCTCTTTCTCTGGGTGCGGTGACCGAGCGAGAAATACTGTTTGTGTAAGGATCCGGCTTGTTATAGTTCGGGGCGAGGTGTGGCTCACGGCTCGGCGTAATCTCCCCACTGCGTCGCTCCATCGGCATCATCGCCCTGGTGCCAGCTGGGGCGGGGAAGAGCAGGTTGATAAATCGCTAATAATCCCGGGCAGAAGCAGCGGAGAAGCCTCCAGGTAACGTAATAAAACCCTGTGTGTCATCCGTGGGTGGGGAGCCGGCAAAACGTGGTGTCGGGCTGCGTTCCTGCTGTCTTCTCCCGCATTAAAGCCACCGATGGCAGGAATTTATTGTGTCGATGGGGAGGCAGAAGCCACCCAAAGACCCCCGGCGCGGCCTAGCCCTGTCCTGCCTGGTCCACCCTTTCTTCACCGTGCTCCTCGTTAGCAAACGAGCCCAGGCTCAAAGCAACCCTCCTGGGCTGCTGCTGCCGTTCCCGATGTTGACTTGCAACTGGAGCTTGACAGCCGGAGAGGCTGTACGTGTGCTTTTGACGCAAGCGTTTTCCTTGGGCTGAAACTGTAGAGTTTCCTACTACAGCTCTGGTTGCTGTGTCCCGCTGCGTGGGGCGGGGGAGCCCGGGCTGAGGGGGGGACACCTGCCCCCGGCTTTGGCTTTATTTACTCCTGGACCGAAACGTGTTTAAAGCAGCTCCGAGAGCCGGGTCCAGTGCTGGTGGCCTGGGTTTGGCTGCTGGGATGGGGGGATTGTCAGCGTGTCTCTTGCCAGGCAGCTTTTTTTTTTTGAGACAGATTGCAAGAAATACCCACCCAACTTTCATTTCTTTTTTTTTTTTTCTGTTCAACCTGCTTTTGTGCCAGAACTGAAGATTTCACGCTGCCTTGCTGGTTTTGATAAGATTGGCTTTCAGAAAGCAGGGCCGCCTCCTGCAGAAGGATGAAGGCTCTGAAATATTTGGCCTCCAGGAGGCTCTTAGCGGGGTGTTGGGCGCACAGCTGTAAATTCACGTTTTCTGTGCTTTCCTCCCGTATTTGCACACGAGTGGTAAAGCAGCTGGTGGGGTGCGGTGCCAAGCACAAACGTGGGAAGATTTTTTGGGAGCGGAGCTCAGTATGTCACCATAAGGTGACCAGGAGGGTTAGTTTGGTATGAAACTTCCTTTTTTTTTTGCAAAAAAAGCTTTTTCTCGCAGGGGAGTCATCGTTAGCTGATGCCGGTGGCTGTCTCCTTCTGCAGGACCGCGCTCCGCAAGTATTCATATGCCAGCGTGTCCGGGCACGACAGCAACACGGGGTGAAGTATTTCCAGCAGCGATGAACTCAGACGTCCTTTCTGGTCAGGACAATAAGAAAAAAAAAAAAAAAAAACAAAACACCCAAAACCCCAATGAATCAGCCTGAAACCATTTGCTGGCAGCTCTGCGAAACACCTCCGGGTCCAGCCAGGCACCATGTTGGGTCCCTTCCAAAATCCCAGGAGCTCGTGAGGATTTAAGCAACACCCTGCGGCTTTTATGTCTTTAGAAACATCTCAAGGTGGAGAGTAATTTGTTAATAACCTTTTAGCTTTGTTTTGAGCCTGTGCTATTCAAGCCCAACGCAGCCAGGAAGGTGTTAGGCCTTGGGTTCCCTTGTTTGTTCTTTTAAAAATAAGATTTTAAGGGAGAAGAGCAGTTGGAACTGAATTAATACACCGAATGTGGCCTTCGGAGGTATGATCGACTAATTCTGTCGGATTTAAATTCAGGCTTCTTTAGCAGCTCGTCCGTGCAGAGGAGCGGGACGCCCTTGCTGCTCGCTTCCTGCGAGCTGGGGTGGAAGGTGAGTTTTTGGTAAGTTTGACCGAAAGGCCGAGGCTTTGCCCCGGTGCCAGAGGCGGTTATTCCCGCAGATCTCCCTGGAGAGCGGTTGGTGTGAGCCTTCCCTCCGGGCGACGGCGGCCGTGGGTGTTTAAATCGCGTTAATTAGCTGCCCGAGTCACTCTCGCCCTGCGACCAGTAACTTCTCGCAGAGGCTGGTGGGCTCCGGGAGCTGGGTTTTGGGGCAGAAGGAGCTCCCGTCGCGATGCAGCCGGGGGGGGTCTGCCCGGGGCGTGGGCGCTGAGCGGTCCCTGCCTTGGAAAATCTGCTGACGGAGCGTGGAGGAACGAGGGCAGGCAGCCGTAAATCCACACCGCGCCGCCTGACCCGGCCCCGTCGTACATGGCTTTGGTAGCCGGAGCGGAGGCGGCTCCGCGTGGGGGGGGGTTTGGTCCTGGAGCTGGCCATCGGTCGCGTAAGAACCCGTCCTGTGCGTAACGAGGTTTTTATTTATTAGATTTGAGCGTCGTGCTCTTTATGCAGGTGAACGCTTAAAATACCGGCTTGGATCTTTGCCTCTGACCACGAGGCGATGGCACTTCGTGTTTTTCCTGGGGTTTTTCCCCCAGGATGATTTATGAAGCGGCCGGTGATGGGAGGTGGGAACTCGTCTTTTCGCCGCCTGGCCCCCGTCTGCCTCCGAAACGAGCCTCCCAATCCTTCCAGTGTCTCATAAGGGCGAGGCTTAATTAAGCTTTTCACAGCATTTTACAAGCATTAGCTAACTAAATAGTGTGACGTCCCTGTGGGGTAGGTGTTTTGTCGCTGATCCGAATAAAGCCGTTTCTTCAGAGAACGGCATCGGGAGGGAGATGCTTGGGAAATGAGGTTCCTGACGCCGCCCCGTCCGTGAGGGCAACCCGTGCCCGGCGGGAGTAAACATACATGGATTGCCAGAGGTTTGGAACCACTGACGTTATCCCACGGCGCATCCAATGGAGACGTGATGTTGTAAGAGGCCGCTGGGATTGGAGCGTCCCTAAAAATGAGCAGTTTTTAGGAGAGCTGAAGATGCTGCTGGTGGCCCGATGAAGCCACCTCTTGAGCTCGTATTTAAAACATGTGTGTTCCCAAAGGAAAAGGAGACGAAAATGGGGTGAACGTGGGATTCCATGTGGAACGACGCTGAGCTTTGACCTGATTTCTTATCTCCATGGAGCTTGGCCAGAGATTGCGGGCATCTGGAAGGTGCTGGGACAAGGGAGACCCTCTGAGCACGATTTTATCCAGACGGTGATACGGCAAATTCTTGGGGAAAAGCGTAAAGCCGAGAGCGTCGGGGAAGCCACAGGCTCTCTCAGCATCCATCAGCAGAAGGATTAATAAACTCTTATGGTTTCAAAATATTAGGTCAGAAGTGGTGGGGATGCAAGTCCGCTGTGAGTGTAACGCTCCGCAGCCTCCCGGGGAGGAGGGCTGGGGTGGGATGGAGAAGCCTCGGCCGTGATGTTCCATCACGGTGTTCCAGCCCGGAACCGGAGCAGACGTGACCCATGGGAGAGGAGAGAAGGTGTCCGGGCTATGGGGGGGTAACGGAGCTGTGGGAAATGGAGGGGAGCGAGCTGGAAAGGCAGAACTGAGCTGCTGTGCAAAGAAAATGAGGATTCGGCGAAGGACACGAAGCCCCAAAACCCCACGTTCTGCAGCGACCAAACCAGCGCATCCATCAAGCCCTTTATTCCCTTGAAAGGGATTTTTTTCGCCCCCATATTTTAAGGTAGAGCAGAATGGAACGGAGAGGGAATAAATGCGCTGTGTCCCTTGGTCTCCTGTTGGTCTGCAGGGAGGCAGCCGGAATATCCATCGGAAACCCGGAGCTGTGGCTGTTTTACAGCGTTCCCCCCCCCCAGAACGTGCTGGGTGCTGCCTAAATGCCCGCTGCCAAAGAGTTTTCCTGACGGGGTGCGGATAACACTGTGCGATTGTCCGTTCCCAGCATACCATCCACAATTATTATTACAAAAAAATCCGACTTTATTATTCCAATAAAAACTGCTTTTGCTCTGGATTTGCCTGCGGAGGAGGCGCTCTGCTCCCCCAGCCGTCGGCTCGGCTCCTCTACCTAAATTTTTGGGAAACCTCATTGACATGAGGCCACCCCAAGACGTAAATCTTCTCGAGGCACAATATCAATAGTATGTTTTGCAATTAAAGGTGTTTTGACGTTATTTGGGGTGGGGTTCGGTTGTGTTTTGGTGTTGTGTTTGTTTGGGTTTTTTTTTTTTTTTCCCCTCGAAGTTTTGCAAACCTCAGCGTGGGAAGCGTGACAGGGCCCCGGGGGGAATTACTTGCCTTTTTTTTTTTCTTTTTTTTTCTTCTTCTTAGATAAAATATTGACTATAAACTGCTGGGGTGTATGTGCCAGGATCTATCGCGGGTCTGTCGCCTTTGGGGCTGCTCGCAATAGCCGATGGCTGCGTCCCAAAAAGCCGTTTATGAAGTTTACCCCGCGGTGCCTGTGGCTGTGATTTTGGGCCGCGGGTGCGGCGTCGGTGCCAAAAGTGGCAAGAAAGTCACGTTTCTTGCCAAAAAAAAAAAAGTGATGGGCAGGTGCTGCTGGGGCCTTATCACAGCAGGAGGCGGCGGCCGCGTGTTCCTGCCCCTGCTTTAACTTGGATTCGGGAACGAAGCCTCGCCGGGAGTCGGGAGCTCCCGCTCCACCTGGGCGTCTTTCCCCCTCTCAAATCAAGATTCTTCATTAGCCAAAGAGCTTGGAGGTACCTTGTCTCGCCTCCTTTTTGTACCTGGAAAATGCAATTAAGGAAAACGCGTTGGTTTTCCAGCACTTTCTATCAGTGGCTCCTGCTGGGGGGGGGGGGGCGGGTGGAATTAAATGAGAAAAGCTTCGAGGGACGTGCGAGATATGGAAACGTCTGGGGGAAATTAAAGGAGTTTTGGGATAGCGGCATCTTCGGAAGCACGTTTTGCTAGTGCTTCTGGGTGCTTCCCTCCCATAGCCAGGCAGTGCGCAGGGAATCGTTCTAATTAAAGCCTCCGCAAATTAAGGCAGTTTGGTTTTGGCTCTTCGTTAGCAGGAGGAGGGAAATGTGGAGGTTGCCCTTTTTGCGCGATGGCAGGACTCAAAATTCAGCTGTTGATTTGCACACAAACGCAGCAGAAGCTTGGGGTGCAGAGAGCATTACACTCGGGTTTTTTCACTGGAATAGCTTAAAATGTAAATATTTTAAAAGTAACATTTCCTTCTGAAGTACTGATTATGAAGTGTTTCTTAGGTACCCTTAAAAAAACCCAAAAACCAGGACTGTGTGATAATGGCAAAACCCCACGACGTGGGATACGATCAATGGCTTCCTTCGGTATTTGGGATTTGCATCAAAGCTGTAGAGTAAAAATCTGATGACCCACTTTGCTAAACAGGCAAATTCATCCCAAAAAATCTAAAATATGAAAGGTGAGGCGTTTTGCATTGGGGCTGCTCCTCCGGTATTTTCAGGCGACTTATTTTCTTAGTCCTCTTGCCCTTTTTATTGCCCATTCTGATTAAATATTGGAGGAAAACCGGTACCTGGAGGGGTTTTGGGTGAAGTTCGTGCGATGGCGATGCTGGATGGAGAGGCTGGATTCTTCGGGAAGCTTAAATCACAGCTATGCACCATTTAATTTGCTTAAGTCCTGCAAATAACTGTCGGAGACCGTAGAAACAACTGTTTTTTAGCTCTAAATATATTTTCTTTAGCACGTTTCTAGTTGCAATGTAAAGGGGAAGGTGACTTAGGGATTATATCCAGCATCGGAAGTGGTCGTGGTAGCACCATACCTGCCCACTTTATGTACATATACATTTATTTTTTATATACGTATATTTACGGGGGTATTTGGGTGTGCTTGATGCCTGTAGCCCTCGCTGGATGCTGTATTTTGGTCGCTGGTGTCCTTGTGCTGGGATTTCCTACCTGGGAGGGAGGGAGGGAGGAGAGGAGGGCGCCTTTCCCTTGCGCGGCGAAGAAAATAAGGAATGAGAAGGTCGTTCCTTCGGGGGAGCCCTGGCGACAAATCCCTCGGGGCACCCGGAATTTCCCATCTGTGTTTTGCCTGACGTTTTTGAGCGCGCGGGAGTTTGCTGGGTAACCGCAAATGCCATCAGTCAGCGGCTGTGGGTTGTGCTGCTGCTCTTTTCCTCCCAAAAAGCCACGCTTTGGTGCATACACTCTTTTTTTTTTTTTTTTTTTAATTTTTTTTTTTTTAACCCATCGGAAGGAAGTTATCCTTTATTACAGCGAGTTTTTCATTTAGAAGCTCTTTCGCTGTTTCTATAGCCAATGGCTAGAGGATACAAACATCTGGCTTCTAATTAGGGATGTTCCCTACATCATTAATGGGGCAAGAGCCGCCTGCCAAATTTTCCCCGTCTGAATACCCTTGGTTTAGGATTGCCTTCAGCCGAAAATAGCCCCGAGATTGCTCCGGCGATAAAAGAATATAAGTAGTTTTTTCTGTGTGCGTGAAGTTAATAAGTGTACGATAGCGAGCGTGGAAGATAATGAGAACGGTTAACCAACAAAGCCAGGAAATTCCGGATTAAAGCGTGGATGGTTGACTTGCAGCTCTTGGGGAGTTTTGCCCATCTTTAGGAATAATCCTGAAAAGAGACTTTTTCTTTTTTTTTTTTTAAAGCAGCAGGAAAACAAACAGTTTTCATTTTCCATAAAATACTGAAATTCCCTCCCAATGCCCCAACACCTCCCTCACCCAGCCTCACGCATTTTTTTTTTTTCCCCCCTCTTCTTCACGTGCCAAATTTTCAGCTCAGGATGAATTTCTCTCCAGCAGTTTCTCTTCCTCGACGGCCGAATTTTTATCATAACCCTTTAACTGCGAAAAGATAACAACCACCACCGGCGGGTCCGAGCTGCGGCGGGCGCTGCCACGCTCCCTCTCTGCCCCGCGGAATGCAGAAAGTCAGGATTTTGGAGAGCACACACCTCTCCGTCTCAGAACCTGTGAAAATTTCAGATTTACGTAATTCACGCCTGGCCGGGCTGGTTTTGCTCCTCCTGGGAAGAAGATCCACGCTGGGGCATTTATATTTCTGCAACAAGAGGAATTAGCTTTTTATTTTTTATTTTTTTTTTTTTATGCAAGAAGAGGAATGGGATTTATTTATTTTTTTTTCCTTCTTTACCTGAAAGGGGCTTTTTGTTTTGTTTTGCAGAGGCAACATCTAATTCCAGTGGTTTTAGTCTTGCTTTTATTCCCTTTGTGCTGGGACGCCGAGCTCTCTGCGAATATCTAAGAGAAACTTCTGCTTTCTTGCCGCTACCAAATAAACCTGTTTATTCCCCTGGCTACTTGTCCACGATTTCAGAAAGAAAAGCTCCACCACGTTTGAAATTAGAATTGTTATGTTTTTTTCCCCCTTAACTTGCCTTGGCGTGCCCGTTGTTAGCAGAGTCGTGCGGGGAAAGCGGCAAAGTTTGTATTATTTTTTTTCCCTCCCAGTTATCAATGCGTTCAACACAAACGTCATGGATTTCAGGGGGGGTGGGCAGGTTGGGGGGTTTTTTTCCCCCTTGGCACCTGCCATCGGATATTTCCCGGCCGGCTCGCAGCCTGCCTGGCCGGGCTAATTATTTTATGGGGAGTAACGCGAGCCGCCGTGTTGTCTCCTTTCCTAGATTGATGCCCAGGCGCAGATCCGAGCCCAGCCGCCGGTGGGGATCCGGGAGCCCGCGGCCTCGGCTATGGACATCGTCCTCTCCGACTTTGTTCGCTCAACGGGGGCAGAGCCGGGACTGGCCAGAGACCTGCTGGAAGGTAAAGAAAATGCGGAATAAAAAAGGGAAGAGGCAGAGGCCGGGGAGGGGGGACGGGAAAAAGGCTGGTGGCTGGGGACGCGGTGCCCGAGATGCTAAACTCGTGCCGCAGTGGAATTCTGCCTTGCTTTCTCATTACGCCTCTGTCGGATAATGAATTTCAAATGTCGGGAAGGAGAAGGCATCATCCGGGAGCACTGCTTCCCTCCCTTCGCCTGTGGTTCTTGCCACAAGCAGCAAAACTTCGGGATATTTTATTTCTTGATAGCAGCGGCGCCTTCCAGAGGGCTGAAGGGCCGGCGCTGGGGGAGCTGCTGTGTTTGCAAAGCACGAGGGGGTAATTACACAGGCAAAACCCTGCTCTTACTGGTATATCTCGTTCTGCTTGCAAACGTGGTTTGATTATTCCGATATAAATCGCTGTTTTCTTGGTGCCGGTGGCCACTCCTGGCAGAGCATCCCCTTGGATCCCCATCTCGCCCGGCGTGGGAGGTTCCTTCTGAGCCGTGTCCGTCGGCTGAAGGGGATGGAGACGCTTAGGCTGCTTGGGAATCAGACCAAGCATCGTCTGCCTTCAGCCAGTTTGCTTCTGAAGGGGCAAACCAGCCCTCGGGCCTCCACGCACCGCGCTGGCGGCTTTCCTGTGTGCTCAGCCTGGTGTGGGTTTTTTTTTCTAAATGCGTATATTTGCCCTAAAACATGGTGTAATATTGGTTTTCTCCAAAACTCCATGAGCTGGAGAAGGTGCTCCTTGGTGATGGTGTCTCGTCGAAGGCTGCAGGCAGTGGGTTTTTTCCACCCTGTACTTACAGCAACAGGAAGGGTCAGAGGAGAGGGGAATCCCAGGGCTTAATTTGGGGGCTCTGAGGTCGCTGGCGAGTGCTGACAAGGGGGTGGTGAGTAAATACCGGCCTGTGCTGGCGGCCGGGGACGTTGCGGGGCAGTTTGTACATGAGTTGACCAACCGGGAGTTACAACGCAGGACCACACTTGCCGTGGTTCTTCCTCTTCTCGTGTGATACGGGTCATTTTGTGCTTGCTTAGACCCGCAACCAGCCGATGCTCCTGCAGCATCCGCCCCGGCTCCGGATGCTCGAGCAGGAATACATTCAAAGCCCTGAAATTATTGCTGTAATCTGTGTCTTTAGGCGATTTGCTCCACCTCCCCGGCGCTTGCGGCATCGATTCATCGCTTTTTCCTCTCCGAGGCTCCTGTTTGCTTTGGTTCAGGCTTTCAGCTTTTAATTCGGCGAGCCGAGCGCCGGCGCGGCGGAAATCTGGCAAGTTGTGGGTTTTGTGTGTGTTTGTCTTCTGGTTTCTGGGTTTAGGTTGCTTTGTTTCATGTCAGGGTTTCTAATATTATCTTTTGGAAGAAATGCTTAGGCTCGCGGTAGAAAAGGTTGAAGCAGATATTCCTTCAAGCTCTCCGTCTCGCGCACGGCTTGATTTGTTTTGACACGGATGATTTTAGCTCATTTTCGTGATATGCCGCCGAGTCGCTGCTGTTTCTCCTGCAGCCTGGGTGGACTCGACAACTCCAGGGGGGGAAATGAGGGGAAAACACAGATTTTTTTTTTTTTTTTTTTTTTTTAAGGTGGATATTAGCGAAAGCAGTCAGATAAAATAGGTGTATAAAGTGAAGCGGTGTCCCTGCCCACGGAAGGGGTTTGGAACCGGATGGTTTTTAAGGTCCCTTCCAACCTAAACCATTCTGTGAATTATTCAGATGTGGAGCTTGAGGGTGATACGAGCAATTTAAGTCGTGTTTTCTGTCCACGCTTTGGAGTTCTGCGCAGGTGACGAGCGAAGTCGCTGTCTGGTGGCAGCGGCAGGTCCTTGGAACGTTGGTCTTCTCCACCACTGGGCTCTCCAGCGCCCTTGGAAACCCAGCGCCACAAAGCGAAAGACCTGGGGGAGAAGGAGATGTATTAATTATGAAAATTAATTAGGTTCTGCTCTTTGAAATCATCCCGCGTTCTGGCAAGGAGAAGTTGGGCTCTGGGTCTCTCCATGGCTGAACTTCTGGCCCGTGGTGTCCCACGGGGACACCGCTTTTCCTGCGGGAGGAGGGATCCTCCCTTTTATCCCCCGGGCGCTGGCGGAACCCGCTCTGCGCGGAAATCTCCCCGAACGCCGCCGCTTTGCCAAGAGCCCCGTGGGGTCCATCATCATCCCGCCCTTTCCAGCTGCTCGCGGGTAACCGGGTTGTCTAGGAATACTGGGATTTATGAGTCTGTTTGTTTTGAATAGAGTTTCCAAAATTTACATAACTTTTTTCCCAAAACTTAGAATTTTTTTTTTTCCAAATTTAGCTTTTCCGCGCCCCAAATTTAGCTTTTTTTTCAGTTTCTGAAGCAGCTGCTGGTGGAGCTGGTTGGGAGACGCAGCTGCAATGGGCCGGTGTCGCTGGAGAATCCTCCTGCTGCTGGAGCAAATAGGGATGCGACAGCAAAATTAATTTGAATCTGGTGGGTCATTCTCATTCCTTGATACTGATTCACTATTTCATTAAAGAAAAACAAAAAGGCGAAAGAAAAAAAGATTAGTCCTCTTGACTCAAAGGGTAAACCCGAAAATAACTTTCCGTTTGGAGTCAATCATTAAATGCTGCAAATTACATCTCTCAAAAGAATTTAAATACTTGAGGAGCGTATTTCCTTTAGGGAATTGGACATAATGACTTCTTTTATTGTCCGTGAGCTATCACAGAAGCCAACTGAAGGTTTATATATCTTTCCTGTAGTGGAGTTACTATATATAAAGTTGGCTTCCTTTCTGCAGTGTCTGCTAACTTGCTAATTTAAGAGCCTGGATTAACAGTGTTCAGAAAACAAAAAAAAAAATCACAATTTTACTGAATGTAAGCCATATGGTGGGGTTTGGGGGTTTTTTCTGTGTATTCTCACCTTTGGAAGACAGTGGCTCCTAAAAAGTCAATTTATTGCACGCTGAAAGACCGTTTTAATATATATTACGTTCTTGCAGCTCGCTGGGTAGTGTTAAATAGAAATGGAACCGCTTTAGGGATTCGCTCAACTCCACGAAGTTCAAGGTGTTTTGCTGAATAATTCGTCTGGACGGTGATGGCGCCAGAAGCTGAAGAGCTCTTGTGGTGCCGCCTGCCCGGCCGGGACCGCGCTCGCTCCGGGGTTTTGGGCGGTCGTCCCTCGAACCACGCGCTGAGATACGGGACGTCGTATTCTGACTTTGTCTTTTGGAGCTGGGTGCTGTCGCTGGAGCGGCGCCGCGGGGTGCGGGGGGCCGGGGGCTGGCACGGGGGTGTCTGCGTCGGGGGGGGGATTATCTTCGCGGCAGCTGGGGGGGGTTAGGAATCAAAGCGCTGGGGTCTGACTGGAGCAATCGGCCGCGGAGATTGTGTAGATGCTGGTGGAGGTGGCACAGCCTGACCTCCCGTCTCCCTTCCCCAAGGGCAAAATTGGGTTTATTTTACTCCAGTTCCATGCTGTGCTGTACGCTGTTGTGGTGACCCTGCCCTTCTTCTCGCAGCCAGGAATCTTCTTCTGGCACAATTCTATCTCAGACTAGATCTAAGGAAGAATGTTTTTACACTGGGGGGGGGGTGACCCCTGGCCCAGGTTGCCCAGAGAAGCTGTGGCTGCCCCATCCCTGGAGGGGTTCAAGGCCAGGTTGGACGGGGCTTGGAGCAACGTGGGCTGGTGGGGGGTGTCCCTGCCCAGGGCAGGGGAGGGGACGGGATGAGCTTTAAGGTTGCTCCCAACCCAAACCGTTCTGTGATTCTGTGACTCTATGAAAATTTGAGGTCTTTGGACCTTTTTTAGGTTTTGCAGATGTCCAGCATCCAGGAGCAGTAGCTCCGTGTCTCTGCACCCGAGGTGTAAACCCCCCATTGGCAGTAGAGCCGACACTTTCTGGGCACTGCCATGGTTAATCTCTTCCAGAACTGCACATCCTGGCAGACACATCTCAACCAGCTGAATGAGTGGTGCTGCACCCTGGTTTCCTCCTTGTTTCTGCCAGACGGCCTTCATCCTTCATGATAAACTTGACTATTATTAGCTTCTGTTGCGGATCTTTTAGGCACTGACTTGATTTCTCTCTCGTCTGATGGTGACCACTATTGATTCCTTCCCATCCAGGCAAGAACTGGGATCTGAGCGCAGCCCTGAGTGACTTTGAACAGCTACGGCAAGTGCACGCCGCAACCTGCCCCACTCCTTCAACGAGGGACGCAACTATAAACCCCCCGACAAAGAGGCAGCCCGGCCCACGCGACCGCCGCTCCAGCGGCAGGATGACATTGTGCAAGGTCGGTGTCACAAAACGATCTGAATCAATTTAAATCTTCCTTCTGGGGCCTGAAATATTTATATGCTGGAGCAATCCAAGCTCTTGCAACCCATCTTGGTCTCAATGGTCTTAAAGGTCCCTTCCAACCTAGGTGATTCTATGAAAAATACTGGTTGCAGGCATCGATTTGGTAATTGCTTCTGCGAGGTTTGCTGTTTCTGCATCGTTTAGATGTTTTTTCGTCTTTCTTTTCTCAGAAAAACGCCTGTCTCGAGGCATTTCCCACGCCAGCTCCACCATCGTCTCCCTGGCCCGCTCCCACGTCTCCAGCAACGGCAGCAGCGAACATCTGCTGGAGATGCCCATCTGCACCTTCCAGCTGCCCGACCTCACCGTCTACACCGAGGACTTCCGCAGCTTCATCGAGCGAGACCTCATCGAGCAGTCCATGCTGGTGGCACTGGAGCAGGCTGGTGAGTACCTTTTTTTAATGCCAATATGGCATTTTTTTTGCAGCGGTGCCCCAAGGAGCCAGCGCATTGCGAGGACGCGTATCTGCTGGGTATTATTTCATCCCTTCTTGTAGCGCGGTGCGAGAGTTGAGTCGGAGTCTGCTTCGCTTTGCCTGCAGCCACCGAACGTAAATAAATAGCGTGTGTCGTCACGGCTCGTGCAGCTGGGTGGTAACGCTCAAAAAAAAGCTGCATTATCTCACCCTCTGCCCTGCGCCGTCCCGGCGGCCTTCCTGGGAGAAGGTGGGGGAGAAGCAATTCCTGCATAGCGCAGACGGTAGCTCATCGCCACTGACAAATACGTTAGAAGTGATTACAAACATTTTAGACGGATGATGCGGTTTATGTGCCGCTTCGAGGCAGGAGAACTCCTCTGCTGGCCTGTTTGCCCGGAGAGGAGCCGCCTGCCGGGTGCAGCTGGGTTTGGTTTCCAACGAGCTGTTTTCCTCCTGAGGAGTCGCTCGGTGATCTGTAAATAAGATTTAGCTGGTGAATGAACGGGACCTCCCTGCTGGCAGGGCAAACCTAATGCCGACGTGGGGCGGGGGGCAGGAGGACACCAGGCAGGATCTCGGGAGCTTTTCCACCTCTCCTTTCTTTCCGTCACCAATGCACGCACCTAGAAAACTATTCCTCCATCATATATACTCTTAATGTCAAATTTTAGCCCTCTCCTGCTGGAGCGTTCCTGTAATAAATATTCTCACGGTTCGGAAACGAGCACTTGATCCAGGTGATGGCGTTACGGCGGCGTTACCGTCGGTCGGTGGCGAAGCTGTCGCGACTAATGCAGATTCAAACCCACCGACGTACACCTGAGCGGCGGGGGGGCGTTGGGCGGCTCTGCCGCCGCACAGACTCCGGGCTGGGGGACGAGGGGTGGCTGCGTGTGCCGGGGACGCCTCCTGGCACACTGACACAGCGTTAACATTAAGTAATTGATTCTTTTATTTATTTTTTTTTAGCAAGTGCCTTCTGAAGGCTAAAGTGTATCTGCGTTACGTGCGTGGGTTTGTTAAGTGGATGTTTGTCTTTATAAAGGGCTGTGCTGCATTTATAAAGTATTCCAAGCGTAATGCGGAGTAGGGTTGTGAGCGTGGTGCTGTGACCTACGGTGACTCCCGTTATTAATTTAGTACGTGCTGTCCGTTAGGGGATTAAGCAAATATTTATAGACCAATAAATGTTCAAACACTCTTCTCCTTCTATCCAGAGATCCCTTTACACCGCGGTGGCAGAGTAAGTGTGCTTTAAAGTGGCTGTAAATTGTAATGACATCCTCTTGGAAAGCTTTTAGCGTGCTCAGAGTTGTATGAAAAGGTCTTGGTGGAGCTGAAAATTTGGCCCTTGCCACAACCTTCATGTTCTTTGTCACAAATCTCAGTGGATTAAGCCTTGCCCTGTATTTTGAAGACTCGGAGTGTTTTTTCTCGTTGCACGCGTGGAGGAGCAGTCAGCAGTGCCTTGCCCCAGGCTATTAAAAACATAAAAATCGGGAAGCACTGAAAGCAGGCCCTGGGTTTGGTGGCTTTGCCTTGGCTCCGAGGTCAGGCTTTGTCCCCAGGGTCAGGGACACGGTGCCAAGCACGTCTTCAGACGTCCCCCAGCGTATCAGCAAGAAACCTCCTGCTTCGCGTTTCAGACTAATGTAATATTACTCTAATAATAAACGTCAGTCGGTGGACTATTAAAAACTGCTGAGTTGAGAGACGAGGGCTCTTGCTTTGCTGCGGGAACGGCACGGAAGGGCTGGCAAACGGGTTCCTCGTTCTTGGGGCATAAATGTCCTGCGTCTCGGAGCGGGCGATCAAAGAGCTGGGTGCCTCCGTGATGCATCACCCGCTTTTGGGAAGCTTTTTAGCCTGTGCGTGAGCAGAGGCACGTGCGTACACGTCCCCCCCTCTGCCTTACCCACCTGGCATCCGACTTGCAAATATTTTCACCCGTAAGTCATTGGTTCCCTCGGCAGGAGAGACGAGCTCACGGCTGGGTCTTGCTTCGAAAAGACAGGAGAAACCTTCTGAGAAGCTGGTCCGCAGGACTGTGCCCGCAGCGCGGGACCCCTGCTGCCCTGCCGTTGGCCCCTCCCGTGTCTAAATGCCCTTGAACACGCTCTTGTCGCTGCCAGATCCCCAAAAAAATATTTCCTAGAGGTATTGTTCTCATCGGAGATGGGCTCCCCAGATTAGGTAAAGAGGCTACAGATGAATTATCTCATTTCGGATACGACACGAGCGTGTTTCAGCATAGATGCTGCTTTTTTCTAGCTGTTCTCCTTTTTTGGTCTCTTTTTTTAACACCGTTTTAGGTGGTGATCCTGCTCCGTCACCTTCCCCAGCGATTCAGTCACAGGGTCCCCCGTGGTCTGCGGTCTCAGCACAGTCGTGGTGGGGTGTCCGCGGTGGGTCCCAGGTCGGCCCGAGGAGCAGGAGGCCAGGTCACCCCTGGGAACGCTCCCTCTGTCCCTGACGGTGGCCTTGCAATTACGGCGCCGGATTCCCTGGTAGCCTTAGGGAAGTCATTTGGTTTTTCAATGAGTCAGTCCTTGTCCCCGGGCCGGGAGGAGCCCATCGTTGTCCCTTCCCATCGCCATGACCTATTTACGTGGTTCCTGTTAGAAGAAACGACGGTATTTTACCAACCGTGACGGTATTTTACCAACCATACACCTTTGGGCGCAGGTTCCTGACCTCTGCTGGGACAAACAGATGTTCTGTAGCAAAACCAGCTGCGGGGCAAAACCGGACCCCGTAAGAGCCGTGGAGCTGGATGCAGGGGAACTTCAGGTCTTCAGGTGCGGAAGAGCTGTCGCCGGCCTCGCCGCTCGAGCGGGGATTGCGGGGGGTCCCTCGTGCTCCTGAAACCATTTATCTTTCTCCTGGAGCTCTCGGGGCTTGCTCCTAATAACCACGTGTGGAGAAATATGTCGTTTTAAATACTTCTAGGGGCCTCTTGGCCTCTCCACGGCCTCGATAGGAGCAAAACATTTGGAGAAGGGATTTGGGGAATGCGGTTTCTTTTCAAGATGACTTCTCTTGAGTAAACTGGGAATGTGGACAAACGGCTCCGGCTGCCTGGCCGTGGCCGTGCGCGGCCTCACCGCGCCGTGCAAACAGAAATAAACAGAAATACCTCCCCAAGGGGTGTCCCCTCCGCGCGGGACCCGTCCCGCTTGGAGCAGAGGTGGCACAGCCTCCGAAGCACTGACCGGCGATGCCCAACACCCCTGACCCCCCACCCCGGCCGTCTAAAAGAGCAGCGAATTTTCCAGGAAGGAGGTGAAATAGATTAAAAAAATAAAAAAATAACTGGAGGAGCTGAGCGCTGCCCACAGCAGCGTTGCGTTTGGGTTGGCTTTTGCGCGAGAGGCTGTTTTGCTGCTCGATTCGCTCCTCTGGCCCCGCGCCACTTGGCGCAGGGTCGCGGCTCCGCTGTGCCAGGAGCTATATCCAGTGAAAAAAGCCGGCTTTTCCGAGCGGAGCTATTGTCCCGAGGCTCTGCACTAAACACTTCGCAATTCCGACGGGTTCCTTTTCCCCACGCCGAGAAAAGAAGTTGCCAGCCCTGGCGTCGCAGCGAGAGCTGCGTTTGAATGTTTTTCCTGTGTTTATCGGGGTTTAAAAACAAGTTTTCTCCATTTAGCTCTCCTACAGCTGCTGAAGCTGAGGTTGTGCGAACAATTTCAAGAAATCCTGTGTTTGAGAGCCGCGGTCCCGCGCTCGGGCGCGGGGAGAAGTTGGTTAGAAACGCTGGGAAAAGGCTGGTTTTTCTGCAAGAGCAATTTAAAGGCGACATGTTGGAAGCATCTACCAGCCAAAAAACCTGCCCTGTTGCACGGGACCCGCTGCAGAAAAGCTGCCGGAAAAAAATCCCAGCCAAGGGAGGCAGCGCCTGGTTTTAGGGCAGAGCGAGACACAGGCTGGGCTGCGAGTTCAAAGTCCTAATTCAGCCCGATTTCATTTCCCCGATAAATGTTTAACCTCCCGTCGCACTCCACTTGACTGCGGCATGGACGTTAATTTTTTCCCAGCTTCTATTTTTAGATACTCTTGACTTGAATTGCTACGAGTGCCTTGTATTACCAAAAAGCTGCTATTTTTAAATGGCGTAAAGCACCGTCAGTTTGCATTTTCATCGGTAAAGCTGCTGGGATCAGCAAAAGTTCCCGGGTATTTTACCTAAACCGGTGAGCAGGGGAAAAATGGCCGATGTGAGACGGTTTAAATAGGAGCGATTTGGTCGCAAGAAGAAACAAAAGGCGTTTTTTAAGTGGGAAAGCTGTTGGGCGTTACTTGTGACAGGCACTTGAGGAGACGTTTTCAGCCTGATGGTTTTGGAATAAGGGTTTGAAATAAGGGTTCAAAAGCCTTGATGTGTGTTGAAATAAGTAGAGTGGGGGAGGAACGGGCAGGAGGAGGGCGCTGGTCTGGGTTAAAGTCTCGGCTGCGTTGGCTCCTCTTTCTAATTAACTCTAATTTGTGTGACCTTAAGTTCAGCCTGGCCCTTTCCTTGCATCCCCATGGGGTTTTGCAGCTCCGATCTCCCCTTTTTGTTGCTTTATCACCGTCTTGGACCCCTTCCTTCTTCAGGCCACAGGCTGGCTCCGGAACTGCTCCTCTCTTGGGCTCTTCCCCTGCAAATTAAGCGGGTTTCCACCCTCAGCAGTGTTTTTTACGGGGAGGAACGCGCCAGTCCTGCGCCGTGTGACGGGGCCCCGTTTTCACGCTCTCCGACGTTCCCGCAGGTCGTCTGAACTGGTGGGCAAACGTGGATCCCAGCTGCCAAAGGCTCCTTCCCCTGGCCACCACCGGCGACGGGAACTGCCTGCTCCACGCCGCCTCCCTGGGTAAGGGCTCGCCTGCGTTCGCGGCGGGCAAAAGAACAAAGGGCTTCGCTTCGGCCCCTTCTCCGGCTGGGATCGGGGAGGGGAGCCCAGCACCATCCTTTGGGAGCAGCACCCAGCGTTTCCCAGCCCTTTCCGCAGGAAACAGGGATGCTGCCGCTCATCCCGGCCCCCGCAGCCGTCGGTGGGGGAGCAGTCGCGACGCTCCGGCTCTGCGGGAGAGGAATAGGTTGAAGGAAACCAGCTTCCAATAGCTTGTGTACTTCTAAAATACCTCTCCCCTTCCATTTGGCATGTTTCCCTGTATTTCTGAAGGAAATGGGAAATAACGGAGCCGCCCCTTCCCTCCTCTTGCATGTTTCAAGAGCCCAGGTTTGATTTCGCCTGGTCAAGTGGGACCGTAGTAAATTTTCTGTGGTTTCCAGACTCTTAAATCAGCCGGGTTGTGTTTTTCCTTCGTTATTTATATTTCAGACACAGCAAAACCACAGTCTCGTTTAACGCGGCCCCATTTTCCCATCAGATGTTGATGTAAAGGAGCGGGTGATTTTTGTGAACAAATATTTCGCTGCATCTATGAGATGCTTTAGAGTTGAAAGCGGAGGCGGCAGCGTCTCCATTTAGCTGCACAAAACTCGCCACCGGTGGCAAACGCAGGCTTTGAACCAGGAATTTTATTGTTTAGATTGAGAAATGTGCATTTTCCTGCCTCTGTTTTCCCAATTTACCCGCTCGCCCTGGGTCGTGGCCGGCTGCAGGACCTCAGCGGAGCAAGGGAGCGCTGCCAGCCGCTCTCATCCTCTGCTGCCGTTTCTTTTCCCCTCCCCGCGCAGGTATGTGGGGTTTCCACGATCGCGATCTCATGCTTCGCAAATCCCTTTACACCTTGATGGACAAAGGCCTGGAGAGGGAAGCCCTGAAGCGGAGGTGGCGTTGGCAGCAAACGCAGCAGAACAAGGAGGTAAGACCCAGAGCGACCGCGTGGTCCCCTGAGCTCACGGGGAAAGTCTCCAGGAAACATCCCCGTGCGTCTGGGCGATGCTCCCTATCGTGATAAAGCCTGCCTTGAATTTTGGGCAACTCCCTGGCTTGTGGTAATTGGCTGTGCAGCGATGAGATGTCTCCTTCCATGGGAAAATGGGAAAATTCTCTTTATTGCAAGGTAGGGAAGTTTTTTTATTAGAATTGCCCGTTATCAATGGAAAATGAGTGTCGCCTTCAGGCATTTGAGGCGCAGCCGGACGCGATGGCCGCGCCGGGCTTCACAGAGCAAAGCAGCGCAGTGGCCTCGGTCTCTCCAGCGATGAAGATCAGTGACGTGCGCCTCGCTCGGAGCGCGGCGTGAACTCCTCCACCAAAAACGGGAATTCATGAACTTGCCACATTAAGGCCCTTCAAGCCGTGACACGGGGACCCCCCCTGAAAGCGGGGCACGGCTTTGGCAAGATGGAGAGGGACCAGACGGTGCGAGACGGTCCCTGCGTGTCGAGAGGCTTTTGGGAACGGGGTAAACTTTTTTTTCCACCTGACACTGAAGGATGTTGTTTACTCTCCAGCTTCCTTTTTATTTTTGGAAGGGCACAAGGATTCATATCTTGACAGTTTGAAAAAAAAAAAAAAAACAATAGTACATATTTCCCTGTTTGAAGCAGAGTAGTTAATAAATAATCGGAGGTTTTACTGCTATTAAAAGCATGCTTTTATGCATCCCTTTAAACTGCGTGTTCCAGAATTAGCTGCCAGCGAAGTCGTGTGACTCGCGGATCTTAAAAGCAGTTGAAAATACCGAGGCTGTAGGATGTGGTGGTGTCGTGCCCCGGTCGCGGTCCTCGGCAGGAGCCGAAGGGTCTGGGCAGCCAGTGGGGGACGTCCATGGTGCAGCGGTCCAGGAATGGCAGGTCCCGCCGCAGCGGTTGGCTGGAGACCGAGGATAACGAGCTCCTGCTTTCCACATCAGCTCGGGAAGAAGCAGCCCAGGGTGATGGATGCTGCTCTGCGTTTCACAACCCGCGCCGGGCGCGATGCTCTCCCCCCTGCTTTGCTCCATGAGCTTTAGATTGGCGATGAAAGAACTTGTGTCGACGACATAACTGGGAGCAGAGAAACTTAATTAATGCCTTGCAGAAGGCAGTGGAGAGCGGAACGTGCCGCCCGTTGCTTCTGGTGCACGGCTGGGAGGGTTTCTCGGCAGCTTTGAGCACTCGGGGCGTTGTGTTTGGATGCTGGAGCTCCGATTATGGAGCTGGGGAGAGGAGGAGGAGGGAACGGCTCCCTGCCCTTCCCGTTGCAAAGAATTTCTTCCTGATATCTCATCTAAATCTCCCCTTGAACTGAATATTTATGGCTGTGGTGTCTTATACGTTGGTTTTTTTTGGAGGAAAATAAGTTCTCTATTTTAGCTATTCCAACTATCTCTCCCACCATCTCTCGTCAATAGACGATGTCATCTCTCATACTGGAAGGATTAGCGTAATAGTAAAGGTTTCCTCATTCCGTGGGTTGAAATGTTTACTTCCACACCGCAAAAAGGCGAGCTTTCATTTCAGGCAGATTAGCTCTCCCGCTGGCTCGAGAACACAGATTCAGAAACACGCATCTTGGTTTTTTGCATAATATATTGATTACTTTTGCATAAATCCGTAGAGAAGAGTTGTGGCTGCGTGTATAAAACTGCTGCAGAGATTGGAAAACATTTGCTTTGAAGATTTGGGTGTTTTTATTTGGAATTTTGTCTGGCATTTTGCAGTCTGGCCTGGTTTACACGGAAGAGGAGTGGCAGAAGGAGTGGAACGAGCTGATCAAGCTGGCGTCCAGCGAGCCCCGCGTGCACTACGGCGCCAACGGGGGCGGCTGCGGAGGGTACGTGGGGGGAACGAGGTCAAAAATAATACGCTTAGATGTAAAAACACAGCAAATATCTTCCTTATCTTCCTTAATATCAGGATAATTCTCGAGGGCGGGACAAGGCTGGGGGTTGCTGCAGCCATCCCAAACACACACCCCTTTTGAGGCTGTTTAGATAAGAGACTCCCAGAAGTGCCAAGCAGCGATGTGGTATTTCCTGGAGATGATCCTTGTCTTAAAATAGGACATTTTGGGGGGGGAATCTACGTCCAAAATCTCAAATCAGAGCTGAGAATCGAACTCAGCGTTGTTAATATGACCCGCCTCTGCGGGGTTGCCTGTAACGACCTCAGTCCATAAGGAAGGATTTAAATACTCAAGGGGTGAAAATGGGTGTTGTTTTTTTCTTTCCTTACTTCCCCCAGTGTCGAAAGCTCCGAAGAGCCGGTGTACGAGAGCCTGGAGGAGTTCCACGTTTTCGTCCTCGCCCACGTCTTGAAGAGACCCAGTGGTGGTGGCGGACACGATGCTGCGGGACTCGGGGGGAGAAGGTAGGAATTGCCTTCTCTTTTCAAACCCTTCCTGAATTAGTGTTCTCGGGGGGGGGGGCTGTTCCCTCTCTGCCGCACGTTTTCACGGGGTCTTTTTGCTCAGCGAAGCCGGATCGTGAATGGGGGAGCGGAGCACGGGCTGCGCGGAGCTGCTCGAGGGTTGTGGCACACACAGCTCAGCATCACAGGCTGATTTTTTGCTGTTTCTAAGAGCGTCCGCGTGATGGGTTTTGGGGGTTTTTTCTACCTCTTTTGCCCCCCCGCATGTGCGTAAAGATGGGAAATTCCGTTCCCTGCGTGTCGTATTTTCCACTCTCAGACTTAATTTCCTGTCAGAAAAGATTAATCAATTACCATCATTCTGTGCGCAAGTTTGAAGTTGTCTTGTGGAGGAGTAAAAAAGGGTTTTTTTTTATAGAAAATACAGTTCATTTTGCAACTGTGTTCCTCCTGCTGTGAAATAGATGTCTGTTTTGGGTTGTGGTTTTTTTTTAGTGTCCCTTGAGCTGACAGATAATTGCAGGTGAAACCTTGAATGAAGCAAACGGCTTGTTCTGGAGCAGTTTCAGTATAACAACTCTTAACTCTTTAACCTAGGATGAAAACTAACTGCCCTGAGTTCTTTCCAGCCTTTGCCCCTATTCCCTTTGGAGGGATTTATCTTCCTCTGGAAGTCCCAGCCAACAAGTGCCATCGTTCTCCGTTGGTACTGGCTTACGACCAAGCCCATTTTTCTGCCCTGGTATCCATGGAGCAGAAGGAACCCACTAAAGATCAAGGTAGGTGATAAATAAAATTACATCAATACAGCACTGAGAGCGTCCTGCTGAGGAGGGCTCTTGGGGGTGCTGGGGGGGGAAGCGCTGGCCATGGGCCGGCACCGTGCGCTGGCAGCCCAGAACCCCCCCACCGGGCTGCATCCCCAGCAGCGTGGGCCGGGGGCGAGGGGGGGATTCTGCCCCTCTGCTCCGCTCTGTGAGACCCCCCTGCAGGCTGCCTCCAGCGCTGGGGCCTCAGCACAGGAGAGACACGGAGCTGTTGGAGCGGGGCCGGAGGAGGCCCCGGAGCTGCTGGGAGGGCTGGAGCCCCTCTGCTGTGGGGACAGGCTGAGAGAGCTGGGGGGGTTCAGCCTGGAGAAGAGAAGGCTCCGCGGAGACCTTGGAGCCCCTTCCAGTCCCTAAAGGGGCTCCGGGAAAGCTGGGGAGGGACTCTGGAGCAGGGAGGGGAGCCATAGAATCATTCAGGTTGGAAAAGACCCTTGGGATCATGGAGTCCAACCATCAACCCCACTCTACAAAGTTCTCCCCTACACCGTGATAAACTACAGCTTCGTGGGGAAATTTTCTTGAGGTCGCTTTTGAACAGCAGCATCAGCTCCAGCAGTAAAAGGCTTTAATAACAGATTTGACTCTACACTGAATACAGGACAAAATGTCAGTATATAATTTTATAGCGTGCTCCCTTTTAGGATTAAACACAATCTGTTCAATCCATTTACCATGGCTTTTTTCTCCCCCAGTAATAAATTAATCAAAAAATTATAGTTATTAAATTAATAGTTATTGAATTAATAATAAACAAATTCCTACAATTGAAACCTGCTTTCTGGAGTTCAGTAACGTTCACCTCAGTGACAGAGTAGTCATTTCAGTATAGTCATACGTGGAAAAGATATATATTGAAAAGGGTAAATGATGACGAGGGGGAGCGGTTTTACACTGGAAGAGGGGAGATTTGGATGAGATGTGAGGGAAAAATTCTTGGCTGTGAGGGGGGTGAGCCCCTGGCCCAGGTTGCCCAGAGAAGCTGTGGCTGCCCCATCCCTGGAGGGGTTCAAGGCCAGGTTGGCCGGGGCTTGGAGCAACCTGGGCTGGTGGGAGGTGTCGCTGCCCGGGCAGGGGGCGGGATGCTTTAAGGTCCCTTCCCACCCAAACCATTCTATAATGATTCCGTTATCCCAGGCATTGCCAGTTGCTGTGTCATTTGGTGTGACCCCGGTTGCCATCGGAGCTGATGTTCTTGGTGGGCGCTCGGAGCTTGGCCGCCACTGCTGCCAACATGCAAGGTTTTGTCATTTTGGGCATTAAAAGGGGGCTTTTTTCTCTCTCCTGCAGCTGTGATTCCCTTGACGGACTCCGAGCACAAGCTGCTCCCCGTGCACTTTGCTGTAGATCCCGGGAAGGAATGGCAGTGGGGGAAGGACGACAGTGACAACGTCAAGCTGGCCAGGTTGGTTATCGGCAGACCGGAGCCATCACAGCTGGGGGGTTCCTTGCTCTGTCCCCAGCTGAGGCGGTCTTGTGTCTGGGTGAAAGCCGTGCTGCAGTGGGAACCTCTTTGGGGGATGGAACAGCTTCTTCTCTGTTTCATTCTCTTCGGGTACGTTTTCGGTAGGGTGGTGACATCTCATCAGCTTCATTCACACGAGGTAGAGAGGTGATTTCTGCGAATCCCAGAGCTTCAGACTAGGCGTAGCTGAGAAATGAGAAGCGAGCAGGGATGAGCTGTCATATTCGGATGAAAAAAGGTATATTTTCCATTCCTCTCTCCCCATCGGGAGCTAAGGAATACCTCCGAGCCGTGGAGGAGGGGGCTCACGCTCGGACGCCCCTCCCGTTCTGTGGCAGCGAGTTTCCCGTCGCTGAGCCGGGGGGCGGCAGCGGTGGGTGCCGCGGTCGGGGAGCTGGAAGCACGACTCCTCCACTTTGGGTTAAGAAACCTGGAAACCGCCAAAATCGAAGTATTAAAACTCGGCGCAGGTTTTTTACTGATACAGTATCTAATTTTGAGGGGTTTGGAGCCGGTAGAAAAGACTCCGTCCCTGTGGGTTTTTCACTGGAAAGAATTATTATTTTTTTTGACAAGTGGAAATTTTTGAGAGAACATCTTTACTCCTTTCTGAAGTTGTTTTTATAGAGAGGAGAATCATTTTGAAACTGGTTCTATTTAGATCTGTGACATCTGCTTTTTTGTTATTTGTCTCATGTATGAGTAAGATTATTTGTCGAGTTAATTTTCAGTTGTAGCAAGCTTGGGTTTTGACATTCGGGAATCTTCTGATTTATTCGTTTGGGTTTGAATTGAAAGGTTTGGAAGGCTACGAAAATGCTACCTTTGGTGTCGCTGCTGTCTCGATGCGGTTTCACCTGTTGCATTAAAACATGCACTTTAATGTGAAGACGACAGGCAAATGACTAAACATTTAGAGGAGAGAACCGCAGTTATTAACGTGAAACTTGACTCTTAACTTTTTTTTTTTTTAATGCTTGTTTTAAATTCTAGTGTGACGTTATCGCTGGAAGCAAAGCTGCACTTGCTGCACAGCTACATGAATGTTAAATGGATCACGTTGCCTTGTGACATGCAGGTAAGGAGACAAGGAGTATTTTCTTTACTCTTTAATTATTTAAACCTCCCTCTGCGGAGGGCAGCAGATGCGAAGCCGTTTGCTCTCCTTCACGTGCGGTGCTCTGTGCCCCCAGAAATTGCGGCTAATGCTGCTCTGAGCAGATAAATGATGTATTTTTTGTGCGTGCATTATTTCCTAGAGCTTTTCGTGCCTGTTTTTTCCCCTCTCCGAGGCAAACACAAACTCTTGGTTTACGGCTGCCAGAAGCTGCCTTGAGACACAGGGTTTGACTCTAGTTTTCCTGGGACCTTTCCTCGGCAGGAAAAACCCCCGTCCGCATCCCAGATCCCCGTGGTTGTGCGTTGGCGGATGGTGGTGGCCGCCTCGACAACGTGAGGGTTTGGTTTTTTTCCCCTCCCCTTTTAAGGAGAAAACTCCCCAAACTTAAATATGAGCTGGTTTGGTCTGTCTGACACTGCAAGGGGCCACCTCTGTAGCAAAGCCTGAACGGTGACGTTTTGGGCTGTCGCCTCCTTAAGTGGCCGCGTGCTCTCGGGTGCTTGGCTTAAAAACACGGTGACCTGCCCCCCCTCGTCTTCTCCGTCCCCCTCTGTCTTCTCCACGTGCAAACCGTTGAGGCGAAGGGCTGGAGGACGCCGTGCCCCGGGAAATGGGTGCCAGCCACGCTTTGGGGTGACCAGAGGGGGAATTGGTGCGACCCTTTCTTCTTCTCCGGCTTTTCCCCTGCAGCCTCCAGCGAGTTAAGACATTCATGGACGTGCAGGATGGCTGCTGGGGACGTATCACAAAGTGTGTTTGAATGTTGTCCCCCCTCCGTTCTCTGATCAAGTGCCTACTCTTTCACCCTCATCCTGAAAACTCCGATCTGAGGAGCTTACTGGACTTTGATATATATATATTTTTCTCTCCCTAGGCGCCTTTGGCCCAGCCGGAATCCCCGACAGCCTCCGCAGGACGACGCTCGTTCAGCTGCGGAGTCGGGAGAGTCGGACAAGGAGTCGGTCTGCAGCAGTTCAGCCAGCAACGGGGGCAGCCGGGGTTGCAAGGACAAAGAGAAACCAAAGAAAGACCGAGAAAAGGATAAGGAAAAAGATAAGAAACGGGCAGACTCGGTTGCCAACAAGCTGGGCAGCTTTGGCAAGACTTTGGGAAGTAAGCTAAAAAAGAACATGGGTGGCTTGATGCACAGCAAAACCATCAAGGGAGGTGTGAGCAACGGGCAGGGGGACACCTTGGAGAAGAAGAAAAAAGGATCCTTGAAATCAAGGAAAGGCAGTAAAGAGGAATCTTCCCAAGGAGACTTGTCGGCTCCTGTGGAGAAAACCTGCCCGGGGAAAGCAGCCCCGAAAGCCGTCGGATCCCTACAAATACAGCAACGACGTCAGGCTGAGCCTCAGCATCCTGCGGGCCGCCATGCAGGGAGAGCGCAAGTTCATCTTCGCCGGCCACCTCAAGACCAGCAACCGGCACCAGTACCAGGAGGAGATGATCCAGCGGTACCTCCTGGACGCCGAGGAACGCTTCATGGCTGAGCAGAAACAAAAGGAGGCAGAGAAGAAGGCGCTGGGCAGCGCCGCCACCGCCAGGAAGCCGGAGCCGGAGGCCAGCACCCCCCGGGGCGAGGAGGTGATGCTGAACCCCGCGTACCCCCCGCCTCCCCCCACATACACCCTCCAGCCTCCGGATCTGGCCCTGACACTAAAATCGCAGCTTTTCCCTCCGGTTATTCAGGCGTTTTCACCTTTCCCAGACCCTCCGTGGTGAACAGCGCGGAAGGGGCGCATCCCCCCGGCTACCAAGACAGCAGGCGGCAAGTAGCCGGGGGGGCTGCGGTAGCCTTCCCCCCTACGCCACCTTACCCCGCCACTGCCCCCAGGGGCGGCCGAATCCCTCCCAAACCAGCCCTTCCCACCTGGGGAGATTTTCCCCCACGGACATGGACGTCCATCCCACCTTCCCGTCGGAATCCGCCTGCCTCCCGCCCTCCCCGCACAGCAACGGCTACCGGGAGTACCTGGAGCAGGACAGCCCGCAGAAGGGAATGCCGCCGGCGGATAAAAATAAACCCCGAATTCTTTATAATGTCCAGCAGACCAAATGCAAGCAGCCGAACTGCAGTTTTTACGGACATCCGAAACCGGGAATTTCTGCTCCTGCTGTTACAAAGAGGAGATGAAACGCAAGGAGCGGGAGGCTTTAGTGCACAGGTTCTGAGCGCTAACCCCCCCTCCGTCCCCCCCGGCGCTGATCTTGGGACCCATGAAAGATGGGGAATGCAATAATATATATATTATTTCTTTTTTTTTTTTTTTTACACCTTCCCTCCCCGTGCGAAGAGGGAGGCGGGGATTTGGGGTTTGTTGGTGCCATGGGGGGAGAAGGGGCGAGGGAAGGCGGCCCCCCCCCCCGGGGACACCCTGCAGGAGGGGGACGATGCTTTTCCAGAGGCTCCTTCTGCCTGGGGGGCCTGGGCTCGGCGAGGGCGCGCTCGGGGGGCACAGCGGGGGAAGGGGGGGGGCTGCTTTTTCCTTCAATAAACCAGACCAAAGCTTAGGGAGAAGGCGAGGGGGAGCAGCACCCGCCGGGCCCTTCCCGCTGGACTCCGACATCACCAACTGCCCGGAATCGAGCGAAAACACCCCAGAAATTTCCGTTTGAACGTCGCAAACCGTTTTATTGGAGAGATTTTCTTTTATTTTTTTCTTTGCAATTTCAGTTTGACAGTCGCAAACCCTTTTAATGGAGAGATTTTCTTTTTTTTTTTTTTTATTTGTATTTCCTTTGGCCGGTACTGAGCGAAACTCGGTTGGAATTGGATGTTATTGGGTTGGGTTTTTTTTTGTTCTGGGTGAACCTGTGGAGCCCGGCCCCATCGGAGCATCCCTGGGCCACGGGCTCAGGGCTCTGCCCTCCCGCCGGGCTCGGCTCTGGTTTTAAAATGTTATTTTTTTCAAACTTTTCTTGGGTGGGAGGGAGGCGGAGGGAGGGCGATCCAGCGCTTGAGTGGGTTTGAGTTTTGTTGTTTTTGGTTTCTTTTCCCCTGCAGAAGTACTGTGCAAAAAAAAAAAAAAACCAAAAAAATCACCAAAGCCGCGCAGCGGCGGTACGGCCGACCCGATTTAGTGAGAATTGAGAGAAAAAAGGAGTCAGTGTCTGCAGCCAGCAATACCCCAGGGAGAGGAGAGGACGGGGAGCGTCCAGCGGCACCGGGAGGTAACGCCGCCGCCGGGCGCTTTACTTGGGGGGGACACACACATCCGCCCCCCCCCGCCCCGCTGCGATAACTCTTCCTACTTGAGCAAAGCTACCGCCGTTCTACCTCTGTTCTGCTGCATGGAAATTAACTCGGCTCCATTTTGCTGAGCCACGTAACCGACCTTGGGCTGAGGAATATTAAAAGATATTTTGATAATAGGCTAAGAGTCGAAACGTTAAGGGAACAAAAAAAAAAAAACAAAAACAAAACAAAACAAAAAAAAACCCCCACCAAACACAAAAAAAAACCCCAAAACTGTAATTAACTGGCACATTCGGTGTCGTCCGCTCCGGTCCCTTCTCCCCCCGTCCTCGTCCAGCCCCTGCGGCGTTGGATGAAGCGGTCCGCTTCCCGTCACCTCCGGCGGGGTGAGTTTAACTTTAGCACTGCGATGTTTGCACACAGCTATTCTTTTTATTTTTATTTTTCTTCTTTTTTTTTTTTTCTTTTTTTTTTTTTTTTTTTTTTGGTAACTACAGCTCCCAAATCGGACTCCACCCCCGCGCAGAGCGAGGTTCGTGTTTATACCACCTGAAAATAAAACGTGAATTATACCCCTCATTCATTCAAAGCTTTACAAACATTCCCTCGTTGTTTTTGGTTGGTTTTTTTTTTTTTTTTTAAGTTTTATTTTATTTTGCGGAAGGCGTCAGACTATGCAAATCCCTTCCCGCGCTGAGGCGAAAGTGTACTTAACACCGGAGAATCACCCGAAGCCTTATTTCCCCCAGTCCCCGAAGGCTTGGTCCGAAGGCGCAGTTTGACCAGTTTCTATAGACCTAAAAACACGCAAATTAAGGCACTTCCTGGCTGCGCGGGGTCCTTACTCCTAACGTTTTTGTCAGCGGGTTGTAAATACCCCAGTGACGGTTTAATTCCGAGTTTTTAGCTCTTCTTGGGTTTATTCCATGGCCAAGGCCCTCGTTCCCGGGCGCCGCCTCTCATCCAGAGCAGATGCCGGAGAGCCAATCCCTCAAATCCCGCTAATTCCCAGGGATTTAACCCAGGGGGAGAATATCCAGCGCCGCAGGCTCCCCCCTCCCCCCGATATTGAGCCAAAATGTTTAAAAATCAACCAAAATCCTCACTCTACGGGCGTCGCTTGGTTTTATATCCCGGTTTCTGCTGTTTATTTTTTCCTATAATTCCTTTTATTTCAGATTGGAAATATCCTCCGGCTACCCCCGGAGTGGGGGTGCTCTGCCTGCCCACCCCCAGCCCCCCGAGCAAAGCCTGAGGCGGGATGGCAAAAGCTTTGCCAGCGGTTCCTGTTGGGTTTTGGGGCAATTCCTCTCCGTTTCGGTGAACTCCGCGGCGCCGGGGGCCGTGGGGGCCGGAGTCGCGTCGCGGTGGGGAGCCGCTGGCTGGCGGGGGGGGGGCCATCCCGCACTCCATGGTAAAAGCTGGGGTGTTAAACAGCGGGCGGTTTGGGGAGTTCTGCTTGAATCTTGTAAATGTGATGGATTTGTGCATAATATTGTCTTAAGGGGGAAAAAAACCCCCCCCCCGGGAATGCCGGCAGGAGGTATCCCAGCCGTGCATCCTCCTGGGAGAAAAGCGTCTCCAATCCCGGATTAGCAGAGGTGCTGTTTGCTTTTCCTCCTCCTGGTGGGGGGGGTGGGGGGGTTGGGGAGGAAAGCAAATTTGGGAAGTTTGTGTTCTTGTCAACGGAGTTTTGGCTGTGTGGTGGCCCCCCCCTCCGAGGAGGGTGAGTGGGGCTTGGGGGGGTGGGGGAATTCAAAGCTGCCCCGGCCCTAAGGGAGAGGAGGAACCAGCCCTGGCAACCGCCGTCATGAGGGAAAAAGGGGCAAAACTCCCCCAAAAAGCTGTTCCCTGGGTCGTGGGGGGGGCAAAACTCCCCCAAAAGCTGTTCCCCGGGTTGGGGCGGGGGGAACAAAACTCCCCCAAAAAGCTGTTCCCTGGGTCGGGCGCGGGGGAACAAACTCCCCCAAAAGCTGTTCCCTGGGTCGGGGCGGGGGGAACAAAACTCCCCCAAAAGCTGTTCCCCGGGTCGTGGGGGGGCAAAACTCCCCAAAAGCTGTTCCCCGGTTGGGGCGGGGGGGGGCAAAACTCCCCCCAAAAGCTGTTCCCCGGGTCGGGGCGGGGGGGCAAACTCCCCCAAAAGCTGTTCCCCGGGTCGGGGGGGGGGGGCAAAACTCCCCCAAAAGCTGTTCCCCGGGTCGGGGGGGGGGGCAAAACTCCCCCAAAAGCTGTTCCCCAGGTCGTGGGGGGGCAAAACTCCCCCAAAAGCTGTTCCCCGGTCGTGGGGGGGCAAAACTCCCCCAAAAGCTGTTCCCCGGGTCGGGGGGGCAAAACTCCCCCAAAAGCTGTTCCCCGGGTCGGGGGGGGGGCAAAACTCCCCCAAAAGCTGTTCCCGGGTCGTGGGGGGCAAAACTCCCCCAAAAGCTGTTCCCCGGGTCGGGGGGGCAAAACTCCCCCAAAGCTGTTCCCCGGGTCGGGGGGGGTTTGGCCCTGGGGGCTGGCACTTTGCCGGGTTTTATTGTGGTCACAGAGTTTGTAGGTTTTTTTTTCTGGAAAAGAAACCAACCACCACCCAACAGCTGAACTTCAGGCGCGGATGAGAAATCCGTGGGGGGTTCTTCCCGCGAAGGGCAGAGTTTTGGCTGTCCCCAGGTGCCCCGCGAGCCCCCACCTCGGCCGGGTCCCCCCCCAGCACCCGCTGCCTTTCTTCAGAACCACCGAGGATTTTTTTTTTTTTTTTTTTTTTTTTTTTTAGGTCGTTCTTGTTTCCTTTATGGTGAAACTAATATTAATTTTTTTTTAAGGGACTGTTACACCAAACGTTATTTATTGTCGGCGGATCTCTACCCGCGCCGGTTGCTGTTCGTAACACACTAAAGCCGCGGCCCGGCAGCGTTTTCGGGGCATTGGACTCGGTATTTTTCTGGCACCTATTTTGTTTTTTTTTTTTTTTTTTTCCTAAAGGGGGTGAATTTGGGGTGGGAATTGGGTTCTCCCAGCACCTTTCCCTGGGGGAAACCCTCAAACCTGCCCGGGGGGGGGGGGGGGGCGGATCTTAAAATAAAGTGCACTTACTGTGTCGGTGGAAGGAGGTTGCTGCCATCGGGCCCTGGTGCAGGAAAGGGGTTTTTTTAAGGGAACAACCCCCCCCCCACCCCCTGACGTTTTATTGTCGCGGGAGCGTTTACCTTCACCGCTATCACCTGGGGGGGCCGGGGGGATGCTTTGGTTATCACTAATCCTACGAGAAGCGACCTGAATTAATTCTGCAATGGTTTATTCGTGGGGAAAAAAAATAATTATTATTATTAATTATTATTATTAATTAAATATTAGGTTGATTTTATATTTTAATTTTTTTTTTGTTTTGTTTTTACTCCTGGTGAGCACCGCTGTAGCGAGCACTAGATGGCGCGTGGCAATCGGCTGTACCCCGTCCCTCCTTTATGCTGCCACAAATTCACTGACATAACGACCTTGGACTAACGAAAGCCCTGGGCCGCGGCCGTGCCTCCTTCCGCCTCCGTGCCCCGAATTCCCTCCGTGGGGCCGCTCTCCATCCCCATCCATCAGGGTTTTTCTTGGCTTTTTCCTCTCCCCTGGGGGGCACAGCATCCCCTTTCTATCCTCTGACCTCAGGCCTGGGGAAGCTTTTTTCTTTTATTTAGGGTAACCAAATTCAGGCTTTGTTTGAAAAAAGAACCCCGTCCGTCACTGTTTGTGCCGAGCCTTGCTGATTTTTGGAGGAACCTTTCCCCCAGCTGCATTTGGAGGCAGCACCCATGGATGCTGGAGACAATTTCATACCCAAGTAAGGCTTTGGCACACCATAAAGATAAAAATCCGGTGGGCTTTTGAGATGCGGAAAATCCAGGGGACTTTCAGGATGCTGAAAATCCACAGGACCTTTTGGGATGCTGTAAATCCAGGGGGCCTTTGGGATGCTGAAGCTTAAATGGGTCCAGAAAGGGGAAAATTCACTGTCGTTTTCTACGCGAGGGGTCCAGCCACAGGGATGAGCGGGGACGGGGCGGCCACCACTCGCGTTTGGGGGGTTTGGGGGCTGGTTGGAAACCCATATGGCGGGAGGTGGGACCCCTTTGGGGCTGGGGGAGCCAGGAGCGTTTCCCATGGGATTTCTCTGCATCGGGGGTTTTCTATTCCAGCTCCCGGTGTTTTTCCCTCCCCATAGCCCGGTGCCACGTCGGTGCCCGCCTCGCTCGCCCCGGCCAATTTTTGCTCCGTCTTTCAGGGCGACCTGAGCTGACCCCGGAGCTGGCGCAGGCGCTGCCCTCGCCTTGGAGGCCGGCCCTGGGTTAAAGCCCTGCAGGAAATTCCTCTCCTCCCGCCAGGTGCCGGAGCCAAAAGCACGGCCGAAATTTCCCTGGGGTGATTTTCCTGCAGGAGGAAAATTGGGGTGCCTGAGATGCCGCCACCGAAGCCCCCAAAATCCGCATGAAAATACATCTAAAATGAGATTTTTTTTTAGCTGGAGCGTGCGCTCCGACGGCGTTGGGTTTCCCTTGAGCGTGGTTTATGCCGGGGTTTATCCCGCTTTGTGCCGGCGTCTCGCCTGCCCCGGAGGAGCTGACCCTGGGGGGGGGGGGTGGGGGGTGGGTTTTGGGGTCCCCGGGGGTTTCCCGGCCCCAGGGCCACCATCCCCTGCCGGCAGCGGGGTCGGGGCGTCGGGTTGGGGTGGGGGGGCCCCAGGCGGGTGCTTGGCGCTGCGGGGTTTTTGCGGGTTGGGAGGAGGCCGCGTTTGGGGCGTGAGTCACGAGACGGGGCGCCCCCCCCGGCAGAGCCCCGGCCCGGGGGGAGGCCCTGGGGCCTTGGGGGTCCCCCGGCCCCGTGCCCAGCGCTGGGCAGCGCCCTTTTTGGGGTGCCGGGGGCTGTACGGACCCCTCCAGCACTGCTCTTCCTTTAGGGGGTGCCTGGAGCAACACGTCCCCCCCCCCGCCCCAGTGCCGTCCAACCCTTTTGGGGTGCCGGGGCTGTGTCCCCGCTCCAGCACCGCCCGTCCCTTTTGGGGGGCTCTACCTCCCCATCCCGCTGCGGAGCTCCTGCCCGTGCCCCCAGGTATCTCCCCGCTTTCGGGGGGGGGGTCCGGCGGGCGGCTCCGGACCATGGAGCCGGTGCGGCGGGCGGGATGGGGGGGGGGGGGGGGGGGGGGGGGTGGAGCCG